>JAULJZ010197312.1:0-20115 GCA_032270985.1 Heliamphora pulchella
GGGGAGGGAGGGGGGCACTAGGCTTGACTACGAGCAAAGCAATGCAAACAATGATCTTTTAACGAGACTTTTTGGTTTGGTGTAGACGCTTGCCTCTAATGCACTTAAGTATAGGTGACAATACATGAATAATTGAAATAGACGTTGCGGGTCTCGGCCCTTTGCTGGTTCTTAGCACAGCTACCGAATATATATATATATATAGATAGAGAGAGAGAGAGAGAGAGAGAGAGAGAGAGAGAGAGAAACTTCTCTACAGAGCTAGATCTTATGAATTGATGAAAAAGGAGAGACCTTGAAAGCCTATAAGAAAAAAAGGAAAGAGAAATAAAAGTCTAGTCCAGTAACTCATTCCCTAACCCCAACCCCAACCCTCCCCACCCCCCCGGCCTCTCTCATATTTTGAGAGTTATTTTATGTCCATGTAATAGTTTTTTAGTTTGGCTTAACATAAATAGGAAGAGGGGCTACTCTAGGGATCAAGCGCTCTCATTCTTCTAATCCCTATTCTTTACCTTAATGCAACTTTTCACAAGGACGTTAGAACTGGACATATAATAGATTGGCATGCTAAAAAGGGAGCCCTTGTTTAAAGTGGGCCTACCTCAAACATCATCCAAGAAACTGGGATGTTGCAACCACATATTCTCAAATCTAAACAAGTTTAGTCGGCAACATTTGATTCCACTAGTCCCTATTTCAAGTAGCAATGCCAAAAAAGGAAAAAAGGAACAACTTTGCAAAGATCTAACTCATTTGTCATTGTATACGTGTGCAGCATCTTCCAATATTTATATTCATACATGTCCTAGTATTCTTCCTTGGAATACAACCCCAATGAATCTGTACAAATGGATGGTTGAGAAAAAGAAAAAAAGAAAAACCGCACAACTTATTAGAAGTTTAACTTCCACGATGCATCAGATTTAAATTGTAGAAAATGAGGGAGTTCACCACATTCCAATCATAAGTAGGGTTGCTTGAGGAATCAAGGAACATCAAATAGTTGGTCGTAGCTCGTAAGAAGATTGACCAAGTTCAAGAGAGGATTTGAAAGTATTGCATTCCTATATGTTTTTTTTTTTTTTATCATTAGGATTATAAAATCATGGACAGAATAGAATCTCATAATTTGTGCATATATTTGATTCTGCTTCTCAGGAGATATAAATTTTCAATCTCAAAGCTACTATATTTGCACACTTGTCCGTTCAATATTGGATTACTTACCCTGAAACGGTGCAGCAATTGCTATCCAATTCTTCACATATTTTTCAAAGATCTGCAGAACAGTATTATCGTGAGGAGATTATTCACTTCTACATCCAAAAGGATCATCTCATGATATCAACCACAAATCCACATCAAATGGTTAGTGGGGAAAAAAAACATAGAAGAGTAACTCAAAAGTGAGGAATGTCAGACTTACATCACTGTGAAGGCACATGAAACATTTCACTAGAAGACCTCCCATTGAATGACTTATTATGGTTAACTTTTTCCGTCCTGAAGCGGTAAATACAGATTCCAGTTTTGCCGCCAACCGCTCCAATGTTTCCTGGAATCTGCATTCAGCAGGAAGACAGAAAATATCGAACTGCTCCCCAAATATTATGACAACAAGCATTTTACACTAAATTTAAAATTAAAATATAAACAATGGCGTTTACTCTATATAAACTATAAAGAATACCACTCAGCAGTCAGCACTTATCTCTCAAATCCCCGCCGCCCCCGCCCCCCCCCCTCGTTCTTCCCCAAAAAGAAGCTCTCAGCGGCATAAATAATCCAGTGGGTTGGTCTGTTAGAAAGAAGATAATTAACAAATCAAAATTCGCCTACTTTCACATGAAACACTCAAATGGATATTACATGTAAAGATGAGGTTGGAGTTGGGGACATCCCCTCATGCAAAGAAACAGACATAAAAATCTGAGAGGGCAGATGTAGAGTACTACTGATGTCAATAGGTAATTTGAGCAAATTAAGTGAAGAGAAAGTGCACAGCTAGTGAAGATACTTTAACCATAACTATCTAGAGAGACAGCTAGTGAAGGTCTGCATAAAAAAGGCCATTGCATGTAGGAGATACGAGTTATGAAGAGCATCGAGTTGGGAGACATGATAGAGTAGAGGACATAAATGATGATGACAAGAAAAAGTCAATGGAGGTGGATCAATGATTATAAAGAAAATGCAACAAGAGATTATGTAAGACATAGGAACTTATATCAACAAGGAAGGTTAGTCTATTAATAATGTAACAAAGGAGAGAGATACAAACCGGGACAAGTAATCCACCAAAAAAAGAATAAAGAAAAAGGTGAGAGAAAGATTTACAAATCATAGAGCTCTTCAGCCTCTGTTACTCAAGTAAAAAATAATGGATCACGTGGAAGCCCAAAAAGAATCCAAACCAAACTAAGCCTTTGTCTCAATCAATTGGGGTTAGCTACATGAATCTTTTAACGCCATTCTGCTCTGTTAAGAGCCAAAAAGAATCAAAATAACAAATTTTATTCTGTCCCCAATATTTTCTGATTTCTGGTCCAAATTTATTGAGTTCCTTTCCAATCAATAACCCGAAAAGAACCATACAAACTTGACATTTCAAAAGAACCCAAGCCTTTGCAGTAGAATAGAATCCCCTAATATCAATATAAAGCATCTAAACACGAGAATTGTAAAACTCAAACAAACCATCTTGGTTACATCTAGCACTCTCACCAATGCCACAAAATGATACAAGAATAGATGATCAATACTTTTCCCATCCCTTCTACACATGCCACACCATTGTGACTATAGATAACAATTCGGTCTCCTCATCTTAATCATGTCATTGGTATTAATATTCGGTCACCTCACTTGAACCAATCTCACACTTTATTTTGTTCTAGGTTGTCAGCGTTTCTCTTAGTTCGCAATCACCGAAGGATTTTTCTGTCATCCAATTTCATTTTCAGCAGTCAACTGTGCATAGAACAACAAAGTTTGAGATTGAGTCCTAAAGGTCATGTTCATGTATGCGAAAGAGCACAGTTCTAAATCGCGGTATCGGAAGATGTTTCGATATCAGTGATATGATCAACCGATATATTAGTAAATATCGGTATCAGAGGCCCAAATCTCAACACATATCAGCTAATACAGTATGTAACAACCAATATTTAAAACAAAAAATTAGTCTTAGGTCCTTAAAGTAGTGTCGGTTTTGTTTTTCATCCACCATAAAAATCTTTAATGGGCGAGATCCAGTTTTAACGCGCAAAATCCAGTTGGGCCTTTGAACAAATAAATTTATCTGTGTATTTTTCAAAACATACAGATAAATTTATCTGTCTTGCATAAATAAGCATACAGATAAATTTATTTATATGAAAAATACTGTACCTTTTCAAAACACGTATAAAGCACACAGAAAAATTTATCTGTTTTGTATAAATAAGCAAACAGATAAATTTATCTGTCAAATTATGCTTGTTTCACTAAACAGATAAATTTATCTATCTAACATTTATCAATACTAGAAAGGAACAGATAAATTTATTTGTTTAACAAATTGTGCTTATTTTACGAAACAGATAAATTTATCGATTACTTATGCTTGTTTGACTTAGCAGATAAATTTATCTGTCTAACATTTGTTAATACTAGAAAAGAACGACAAATAAATTTATCTGTATGCATTACATATAAATTTATCAAATTGTGTTAAATTTATCTGTATTGTAGGCGATTGGATCTCGTGCATTAAAAATTTTGTTGATAGATCTTGCGCGTTAAAACTTATTTTTTTAGACCTTTGGCTGAAAGCCCCTATTTAAAACCTGTGAAAGAAAGAATAAACTTTAAAGTAGATACTATTAACTTCAACTACAAGGAGGGCCACAGGAACCAAATGATCAATAAGAGACTCTTATCTATGGTAAACACCCCAGCTAAAACGTATGGCACAATTTCCTACTCACTATAGATCAATGTCAATCAGTGTATACCAAGGGATGTACATCACAAGAACAGAAAAAGGGCATGTTGGGATTTCAAATGGAACTTGCCTTGGTGATATTATGTCATCATGCTGTAAGGTGAAAAGTTATTTAAGCCGTGTCAGGGATAAAAGGTGGCAATTTGGCTTATTTTTGTATTTTTCTGGACTTGTATCAATTTTTGCAGTGCCACTGTGGGCTTTAACATTGCATAGGATAGAGTGCTTAGGCCAGTTGGTGTTTAGGAGTTCCATCGAGTCTTTGCCCAGGAAGTACTTGGGTATTTGCTTGCTCTTTTAGAAGGATCCCTTGTCCTCCTTTAACTTCTTTGTATCACCTTTTTTTATATATATTCAGTAAGATTTTCTTGTTGCAGACTAACAAAAAAAAGCACTATAAATAAATTACAACAATTTTCAGCATGTGTTACTAGGCATGGCGATGAAAAAGAACAAAACATTGTAAAAATGTCAAAGCACAGGGTTGTATTGGTAATCACCATGTTTTTACACAGCCAAATCATATGGCAAGGAGTCCAAAGGAAAGAAGCAGAATCAAACTAAATATGCAAGCTGCCTAGCAGTTAAGGAGATGAAATCTTTATTGATTTTGCTAAACTTGAACAAAAACTGTCAAAGACTCTTCCTACAAATTTGAAATGGTAAAATTGTGCGATCAAAAAATCTACTTACCATCACTATATGTTCACTGTGCATAAATGAAGGACACAGATCTCGTTCAAGAACTTAAATTTGTCTCAAGGATTTAAGTTTCCAATAGTTAAATTCTTCTTAATCCAAATATTAAAAAAAAAAAAAAAAAAAGAAAGAAAGAAAGAAAATCACAACTCCCACAATAATCAAACTAACAAGGAAACTATATCGACATGTTTTTTATAATAAAATAAAATAAAATAAAAGTATAAAATATAGCTCAAGAATGGGCAAATAAGAGGATAAACATTTTTGCTTATCTTTAATGAATTATAATAAATTTAAAAGAAAACAACATTCTAGAGAGAAAACAACATATGTGAGCTAATGGAAATGGAGACTGTTGAGCTGCTGTCTATCGATTTTGATTTTTTTTTTTTTTGTAGAAGGTAAACAAAACACCGAAAGAAATTTGACATGCAAATAGCATATACAAAATAAACACACAAATATAAATGAGGCAAGTGCAGAGAGAGGAAGAGAATTAGTAATAAATTGTTGATGATTAACTCCAAATTAGAATTTTATAACTCAGAAGATATTTTGCCACTTGTAGGAGAATATTTGATACTTGATGTCTTTTTAGGTTTCGGTATTACATCCTTTTAAGAGAATTCCTTTTGTTTTTTATTAGTAGGTATTGGAGAGCAGTTTGCAAAATATATATTTTCTATGTTTATTTTTTGCTCTCCTTTTTTATTTTCTTTTGGAGAACTCCTTGTCCTCCATCGCTTTCATTGTATTTCCTTGTCATCTTTAGATTTAATAAGATTTCATTATTGCCAATCGGAGAAAAAAACTCCAAACAAGAAGGCTGAGTATTTACTTTGAAATGGGTATAAGAAGTTAGGATGTCATCAAGGATCTCAAATTCAAAGCTACAGAGATAAATGCTATCCATCGTTAAATTCAAGAATTATAACAAAAAATATTACTCATAAGTTTAGGAAATAGGATTGATCCAATTAAATTTTCTGCTGCTTGTTTAACAATATAAAATTTTCAACAAAATGCTTTCAACATAGGCTCATCTACAATTAAGATCAGAATAGAATCAAATATGATTCAGTACGAGACTAACTAGAACCAATCTGGAAAGTCATGAAAAAATGAATGACGACCCACTTATTGTTATCCTTGATCAAACCACAATTATCTATTAATTTATACAACACAAAGGTTCTCCAATATGGAATGTCATTTATGACCAGTTCCCACATGAATAAAAATATAATTAACAGCAGAAAGAAGAAACCAAGAAGATGAATCAAATTTCTATATATCATGGTTATCTGAACTTGTAGCCCAGCATATACCTATTACTCTGACGGAAATCGTATCCAAAACCAAACAGTGTTTTCCCCTCTTGGAAGCCCCATTTGACCATTTCAACTATCATGTCATGGAAATAATAGACACAATCACGTCCAATGACCTGAGGAATATAGAATGAAAAAATTAGAATCAAAGTTCATCAAAAGTTCATGTCACACCAATTCCAAAAATTCATGGTGGTGAAATTCTTGTCTCTACACATGTATTTTGATATTACAGGTATTAAGTAATTATGTACATGCATGATTTTTTTGTGTTTGCCCAATTTTATGGTGGCAAAATTGCACAATTATTGGTAATTGAATCATTTTATCTAGAAAGCCTCTCGTTCATTCTTGGATCATGCAGAACAAAAAATAAATAGATTGCATGAACAAATATTTTCAGATATCTGACCTCATATTCTATGAAGAAGAATTTATAGCTAATTTTATCTTTGATATGAAAAGCATGCCATTTTCCTTGTGCCTTAATATGTTGATCATAGATTCCTTTGAGGCCAACCAACTTCCTATCTTTAGGACTCAACAAACCCAATCATTCCTGGCCCTGATGCAGAAAGGCTATCATGTTTTATCAGTTATTTACTTGTTTTGCCGAGATGAGATAAAAATCAGGCAGTTGAAATAAACTACTAAACCAATCCAAAATCCAAACTACTAAATGAGTCTTCTTTGATTCTTGATTTCCCAACTCGAATTCTTTGTGCTAATAGTTTCATACTTTCCCCATTAATTCCATACATCTATGTATATTCTCTTTCTACTTGTGTCTTCTTTCTTCTCTATCCTGCGTAAACAAAATTACCATCATGCGTTCAATGGAAGTCTCATAAGAAGTCATGCTACATTGACTTGGCAAAAGAGCAAAAGATCATCTGATTAAGTTGACAAGAAAATCTTCCGAGGGCTGAGGATCAGTAATACCCACGGCTGACTATTCTCCATGAAGAGGGGATCGGAGAAAACTAACCATTGGGGCTTCATAAGGATATAATGTTACTGATTGTTATCAGAATTCTTTAAGATGGTTACACCATATTTTTGTTTTATTAAGACTTTTAAGGATGTAGAAAAGAACATTTACAACCTTGATTAAGTGGAGAGGGGAAAAAAACAAGAGATTTTACTCAAGTGAATAAAAAATTGAGAACTCAATGGTGTTGGTAAAATATGATGATATTAAGGAAAGGTAGAAAACTCTGTTAAACGAAAAGTATTTCAAAAGTTTAGGAGCAGAGAAACATGGTAGTTTTGGTAAATTAGAGAATATAAGTATTATCGTACAATAAAAGAGTTTAAGGTGAAGATATCACTGAAGATGATGAAATCATGTAATGCCTTAGGACCAAATGGTATACCTATTGAGGCGTGAAAATGCTCAGGTGAGATGGAAGCAATATACTTACTAATGCGGCTAATGTCTAATAGAGAAGTACAAAGAGAATATGAGAGATCTCAATGATTTGTATACAATTAGAAGAAGCTTATAATAGGGTGCCTAAAGAAACAATATGGGAGGTATTGGAGAAAAATAAGTAACAAAGGTGTATATAGATGTGTGCGATGAGGTTGCGACAACAATTAAGTCACTTGCAAGAGACAAATGAAGTTCTAATTATTACAAGAATACACCAAGGGTTAGCTCTAAGTCCTTGCTTTTTGCTTTAGTTAAGGATGAATTGACTGGACACTTTAGAATAATGTTCCATAGTGTATATTGTTTGCAGGTGATATTGTCTTGCAAAAATTAAACTAAAAAAGGAAAGTTAATGCTAAATAAGAAATTAGGATAAAAATCTTGGAGTTAAGAAAGTCTAAAATTCATATCAGACACATCACACTTGTTAAAATGCAGGATATACGATTGACATGCCTAGTTGCACCTTAAGAGTATGTAAAAATAATTAAGTTTACCATTTTACCTATGCATAAGATTTCAACAAATTTTATATTAGTATGGAAATTCCCTTTCACTTTTTAAAAAAAATAAAAGAAACAATCAAAAAATATGAAACCTGGTCATGTTCTGGTACCTTGGTCAAAGTCCAATTAACCCAATACTACATGATATCCTTGGGCATAAGAACTAAATGAATAGGACATGAACACATACCCACATAAGACACTCGCACCAGAGTCCGTGTAATATACATGAAATCAACAAGAGAAAGAAATAATTTCTGTTTAAGTTATAAAGTGCTATCGTAAGCTTATTCCTTCTATTAGAACTTCTAAAAGCACAAACAACAAATTTTATTGGAATTAAATTACTATGCTAAGTAGCCTTAATTTTAGAGGATACATGAGGGGTTAAAACTATCCAAATAAAAGAGGTGATAGTAAGTGAGAGATTACCTCAAAAAACTCCATTGAGGGGGGACAGCCCAATTGCATAGGAAGATATGTTACATGGACTCTTTTAAATGTATAAAGTACTCGTATCGGACACTCTACTGGGATATGTGAAGCCTAACAAGTTCCTAAGCACAGAATAACAATGGGCAGCAATAGCAGAATGTTAGTGCCTCACTCGCGGAGCGCTCAAGCACTAGCTCTCTAGAAACGAGTGCTAGCGGGGCGCTCGAGCGTCAGACCACACTGTGGATCGAGTGCCGCGCCACAACGTGTTTTAACCTAGACTATTTATTTCGTTTGTTGGTGTATTTATCATAAAGAGAGTTGTTATAGAGTCCACGAAAGTTGCAAAGAATTATTGAAACTTATTTTTGCCTCATATAGTGAAAACCCACAACAGCCGTGCATGTAGCTCGAATTCGGTGAACTACGTAAATCTTGTGTTTCTTGTGTGTGTGATTTTTCTCGTTTTGTTCTTTGTTTTGTTTGCATTTGTTTATCTCATAGATCCTGTTGGAGTTTTGTTCTTAACCCCAACAACTGGTATGAGAGCCTAGGGTTTTGTTGAGTGAAAGTGATGGCGACAGAAGACAGGAAGGTCAAGATCGAGAAATTCACTGTTGCAGACTTCGGATTATGAAATATGCAAATTGAAAATTATCTGTATCAGAAAAATCTGTATCTACCCCCCGAGGGAAAGAAACTAAAAGGCATGAAGGAAAAAGAATAGTCTCTCCATGATAAACAAATCTTGGGGGTTATTCAATTAACCCCATCGCGAAACATCGGCTTCAATATTGCTAAGGAGAAGACTACCGCAAGTTTGATGGAAACTCTAACCAATGTGTATAAAAAGCCTACTGCAGTCAATAAGATTTATTTGATGCGTAGAAACCTAAATAATAGCAAAAGGTGGGTCGATTACAGATCACTTGAGCAATTTCAACACCGTAACAACCCAATTAAGCTCTGTGTCTATTGAGTTTGATGATAAGGTAAAGGTGTTGATTTTTCTGTTCTTTTTGCGTAAGAGTTGAAACAACACTATAACAGCTGTGAGCAACTCATCAAGAAAGTCAACTAAAGTTTGATGATGTTACAGGCTTTGATTCTTAGTGAAGAACTTCAGAGAAAGGAAACGGGTGAACCATTGGTATTAGCTTTGAGTACAAAGACGAGGGAAAGAAAAGTGGATAGAAATTTTGATCATAGGAGATCAAAATCTAAGACGAGCAATTCTAAAGGGGCTGCTAGAAATAAAGAGCATCTTAGAAAAGACTGTAAGGCACCAAAGGTAAGAATGGTCAAAATTCTACGAATGCTACAACTGAAGAAGACATTCACGATGTCTTGATTTGCAGCACTGACAATCTTATAAAGTAATGGATTCTGGATTCCGGCGCGTCATTCCATTCTACGTCACATTGGGAAATCATGAAAAACTACATTAATGTTGATTTCGGTAAAATTTTTCTAGCTGATGATGAACCTTTGAAAATTGTGAGTAAATGGAATGTCTGGATCAGTTTTCCAAATGGATCTGTGCAGAAATTGTTGAATGTCAGGCATGTACCGGGTTTAAAAGAAATCTGATTTTTGTGGAGCAGCTTGACAACAAGGGTCACGTGGTTAGCTTCTTTGGTGGACTGTGGAAGATCACCAAGGGATCCCATATTGTTGCTTGTGGAAAGAAGGAAGGGATCCTACATGATGACGAACAACAGAAGTGTTACTTCTGTTGGTCATACTAAAAGTGTTTCAAATCTCTTATGTCAATTGGTAAACCACCGGTGGTAAAATCAGTGGATATCGATTTGTGTGAGGACTGCATCTTTGGTAAACAAAAGAGGGTTAGTTTCTCGAAGACTGAGAGAACTTTGAAGAATAAGAAATTAGGGTTGGTTCATACTGATGTGTGGGGACCTGCACCAATCTCATCTCTTAGAGGCTCACATCATATTTCGTCACTTTCATTAATGATTCGACAAGGAATGTATGAGTTTATTTTCTAAAAAATAAATCCGATGTGTTTACTACTATTAAGAAGCGCAAAACTTTGGTAGAGAATGAAACATGTCTGAAAGTCAAGTGTTTGATATCAAACAATAGGGGGAGAACATTGATACTAGGTTCAAAGAATTCTATGTTTTAAACGGAATCAAGATGGAAAAGACTTTTCCAAGGACACCTCAGCTCAACAGGGTTGCTGAACGAATGAACATGACAATACCTGAATGTGCCAAAGGCATGAGGATACATTCTGGTTTGTCACAAACATTCTGGGCTGATGCAGTTAACATTGCAACTAATCTAGTAAATTGTGGTCCCTCTGTACCCTTAGAGGAAAAGATACTTGAGAAAGCCTGAAGTGGTAAGAAGGTAAAACTGTCATTCCTAAAAAATTTCGGTGGTGTTTTCTATATGCATGTTGATGCTGGTGATGGGAATAAACTTAAAGCAAGTCTATTAAATGCACTTTTATTGGATATGGCACAAATGAATTTTGGTTATCAATTCTGGGATGATCAGAATTAGAAAATCATTCATAGTAGGGATGACATATTCATTAAATGTCATGTATAAGGATAGGACTGTAGCTTCTAATGTTTGTCCTACCAATTCTGAACATGTTGAGTTAGAATAAATTTCCAAAAAGGATGGAAAAAATATGGTGCAGAGTAACCCGAAAAATATTGTTGAAGAGGTAGTACCGCATACTCATGTGACGGAGTTAAGACGGTTTACTAGAGTCCCTAAACCTACACAACTAAACCTACACAACGATATTCTCCTTCATTGAATTATTTGTTGCTATCTGACGGATATGACTCAGAATGTTATGATGAGACTTTGCAGGTTGATGATTCAACCAAGTGGGAGTTAGCTGTGCAGAATGAGATGGATTCTCTCATGAAAAACAAGACGTGGGAATTAGCTGAACTACCACAAGCGAAGAAGACATTGCATGACAAGTGGGTTTACCGAATCAAGGAAGAGCATGACGGCAGCAAACGGTGCAAACCCAGGCTAGTTTTGAAGTGGTTTCAACAAAAAAAGGGTGTCGACTACACAAATTTTCTCTCTAATTGTGAAGTTAATGAAAATAGAACTTATGTTGGGAATTGTGGTAGCTGAGAATTTGCAACTTGAGCAGATGAATGTGAAGACAACATTCCTCCATGCTGATTTAGAAGAGGACATTTACATGAAGCAACGGGGGAAGGAGGAATTGGTATGCAGGTTTAAGAAGAGCTTGTATGGTTTGAAACAAGCAGCGAGACAGTGGTACAAGAAGTTCGACGAGTTCATGAGCAGAAATGGTTTTATCAGATGCTAAGCAGATCACTGTTACTATTTCAAGAAGTTTGATAATAGCAATATTATTTTACTTTTATATATTGACAATATGCTTATTGTGGGGTCAAGCATACAAAAAATAAATGAGTTGAAGTGTTAGTTGCTAAAGCAATTTGAATGAAAGATCTGGGTATTGCAAAATAAATTCTTGGGATGGAAATTAAGAGGGATAAAGTTGCAGGAAATTTGATGCTATCAAAAGGAGAATATGTGAACAAAGTTCTGAACAGATTCGATATGCTGAATGCAAAATTTGTGAGTACACCCTTAGGTAGTCACTTCCAACTTGCGTAAGGATCGGTCACTTAAGACTGAGCAAGAGTAGGAGTACATGCATCAAGTTCCAAATGCCTCAGCCATCGGAAACCTAATGTATGCTATGATTTGTATCAGGCCAGACATATCACACGCAGTGTGAGTTGCCAACAGGTACATGAGCAATCTGGGAAAGCAGCATTGAGAAGCAGTTAAATGGATTCTCCGTTATTTGAGAGGTACCATGGACGTGAAAATGTGTTTCAAATGAAGTCTGATGGATTTACAATGTTACGTGGATGCGGATTTAGGTGGTGATGCAAATCATAGAAAGAGAACTACTAGCTATGTGTTTACACTGGATGGTACGACAGTTGTCCATTGGGTGTCTCAGTTGCAGAAGATAGTGGTTCTCTATAAACAACGAAAGTTGAGTATATCGGCTTTACTCAAGCCAGTAAGGCCTAAGGAGATGACTTAGTTACAGTATTTTCTAGATGAATTAGGTAAAAAGAAAAATTGCATTGTTCTATTTAGTGATGGCCAAAGTACCATTCATCTTGCAAAGAACCTAGTATTTAATTATAAGACGAAACACTTTCAATTAAGATATAATTTCATTAATTTACTTTTGAACGATGAAGTTTTATCTCTAGAGAAGATCCATAGCAGTGAGAATCTGGTTGATATGTTGACAAAGATGGTCACCATTGAAAAACTGAAGCTATACTCGGCTTTAGTTGGTCTTCTAGCTTGAAGATAGAATTTGTTGTTGTTGGGTTAATTTACTTTGTGATGATAGTGTTTTTTTATGATGGTTTGAGCCGTGTCCTGAATCAATCTCCAAGTGGGAGATTGTTGGGATGTGTACAACCTAATAAGCTCCTGAGCACAGAGCAACAATGGGTAGCGCTAGCAAAGCACTCGATCGTCAGCGTTCCAAAAGCGAGCGCTAGCTGGGCACTCGAGTGCCATCTCTTGAAAAGTGAGCGCCAACAACGCGCTCCAGTGCCAAGATGTTTTTAAACTTAGACTATTTATGTTGTTTATTGGTGTATTCATCATAAATAGAGTTTCCAGAGAGTTCCAAAAATTACAGAGATCCTGCCGGGGATTTATTCTTAGCCCCAGCACACTCGACAATCAAATAAGAGTATAAGACATATAACATTTTTACTTGGACATTTATCTAAAAAAAACATATTTAGTAATCCAAGTTTACTATAGAGCTATGCATAAACTCTTATATTATGCATAAAATGCTCAATGTAACCTTAGAAACAACATTTACCCTGGAAAATTAAAATAATATATTAAAGATTATGAATATTTTGACGGGTTCAATATTTTTGATATGAAAATTAGATGAATCTAACACTTAAGACACATTTTCGCACCAAACAACAGTACCTGTGTCCATGTAGCATAGATAGGAAGGTCAACTCCTTACTTATGTAGGAGCTATAAATTTTTTAATCATTTTTTCTATAATGTTCATGAATAGTTCAGAATATTACAAAGATTTTCATCTTTGGACGGTTGGAGATGGAATTACTTTAACGGTTTGTACAAATATTTTTGTTTCACTAATTACTACTATTCTATATACGTCATGGTACGGGCTTATTTGGGCTACAAGATCAAACCAAATTCTAGAACAAGATTTGATAAGTAATAGTCAACAAATTGGTATTCATTTATCAACAGATTTTTTTCTTCCATTTGAGTTCATTTGAATAATTCTTTTAGTTGCTTTAATAGGTGCAATCGCTTCAGCTTTGTTGTTGAGGGTACGCAGCTGATGGAGAAGGGAAGAAGTTACAAACTCCAAAGACGCTTGCAGCTATGGTTGTCGGAGATTACAAGGGTGGAAAAAAAGATAGGAAAGCCATATGATACTAGAAGAGGGTAGGCAAAGTGGAGAGATGGGAGAACGCATGAAAAATAGCGGATGCAAGAGTAAGAAAAATAAAGAAGGAAACTACTTCGAGATTTCGATGGTGGAATCTTCGAAGAGGGAGCTATTATGCATCCCGGAGTCAACATTTGGAGATGGGTGGAAGGGCTTTGAGGTAGCTAGACTAATGTGGGATCAACCAAAAACATTGAAAATATGGAGATTTTCAAAAAGGAGTCCAATAATGAGAAAGTTTCCTCAAATTTTTCGAGATGCTCAGATGGTCGGACCGTCCACCTGGGAAATCTGAGTCGTGACTTTTTTCACTTCCAAGGTTGTTTTGGGTGCTTTCAAGTGCAAAACGAGTCCATACGAACTTGGAAACCTTGACAACATGTTGAAAACAACACATTTGAAAGCACAATTTACATAAATATTGGATGAAACAATGGGAATTTGGCACGAAAAATGGATAAAAAACAATTTTAGGTGAAAAATAGATTTTACATAATTTTGATTCTTAAGAGACTCTTACATCAATTCATTTTTGTTGGGGACTTTGACAACATGTTGAAAACAACACATTTGAAGGCACAATTGACATAAATATTGGATCAAACTACGGGAATTTGGCACAAAAAATGGATAAAAACCAACTTTAGGTGAAAAGCAAAATTTACATAATTTTGATTCTTAAGAGACTCTTACATCAATTCATTTTTGTTGGGGAATATGTGAGCTCTTATAACAATACATCATCATCGAGAAAAGGCTTGGCGGTGCAACACAGCATTATTCCCGATCAAAATGGTGTGTCTATAGTTGCCCTAGAAGGAGCAAGAGTAAGGCTTGGAGTCTAGTGTCTCTCTATATTATGTAATGCATGTGGAAAGAAATTCGAGGATGTTGAATACTCTATTCATTTTTTGAAATAAGCAAAATAAGCAATACTTTTGACCTCTTTTTTGGCTTCATGGAGATTTTCCCATCGACTTGAATTCTTTTATTGAGTTTTTGGAGAACTTATACATCCTGGATGTATAGAGGTTGTGCATGTGTGATTTTAGTGACATAGGCAAACATCATTTTGAAAATTAAATCCTCACAACATTAGCATCAGTTTTGTCGAGTTTGTCACACACCGAACAACAAAATGTAACAAGAATACACACAGTTTTATCAAGCTGTCTTCATCACTTCCATTGAAATTAAAATATTCCTAAAATTTCCTAGCTTAAATATAAGTGCATAGTTTCAGTATATCAAGTAAATTATTAAAAGAAAGCGCACCCACCGTACATAAAACAGAGCTTAGAACACGTACCATGTCAGGGTCCAAAAGGTCAATTGCATACAGCCCATGTCTGTCTTCAGGTACTGTAATGTTTGTCTTGGGATCCAAAGAGACAGTTTTACCTGTTTCCCAGGGAAAAAAACAAAAAGAAGCTTGTCTCCTCATTTGATGGGGGGAAAAATAAATGGCGTATAAAAAAGAACGCCAACGCATAAAGGCATTAGCAGCGGGAATAATCAGCCACTAGGGGGATATTATATGCAGACTGAAGAGAAATCAAGCAACATCATTGGGAAAAATCTGTGCACCTAATAATAATAGGAGTTATTTGTACTTCAATATGAACCCAACAAACACAAGAACTAAAATTTTGGGACAATAAAAGCAGTCTTCATAGTGAAGTTATGTTTCAATGACGCATTATAGACGTGTGGTTGCAGATTAAAAAACTCTGTGCTTGCTTGAACTTTCCGATCAGTTACAATTCAGCTAATTGCATGTCAATTCATATCAATCACAGCACCAACACAAATACAATCGAAAGAATAACCTGAAAAAAATGATAATTGGGAACTAAAACACAATACTTCAACCAAATAGCACAAAATTTCATGTCCTACACTAAATAAGAAGCTCAAGTTCTCGACAAGAATTTACCAGTGGAAGGATCAAAGAGAGACCAGAGCTTGGTCCGGAACTTGTAATCGGCGCCGAGAATGCGAATCCACACGCGCTCTTCTTTTCCGCTGTCATCGACGGCTTTGAGTACAGAACCGGCGATGCCGGGCACCAGGAGGACGGGATCAAGGTCGGGGTCGACGTACGGCTGTGGCTTCTTCTTGATGAAGTTCAACCACAGCTCCACCGATTCAACTATGTCCTCCAACAACACCACCATCTCTAAACCCCAAATTCAACAATATGTCAATGTATATATGTGTGTGTCTATATATATATATATATATATATATAGAGAGAGAGAGAGAGAGAGAGAGTTCTAGATATGAGAGAGATTCATAAAATTTAGGATTTGGGGCTCCGTTTGCGCCCTAATTTTGAATGAGGAGGAGGAGGAGATGGCTTTGAAGTTTTGAAACAGACGAGAGTTTGTTAAGGTTTGGCGATGGAGGCGAAGCCGTGACGTTATCGGAAAGGTGATGACAAACGTGAATTTCTTGAGAAAGCTGCCCATTTTAGTAGATTCTGATTTTTTTAAAGTTTTTAAACAAAAATAATAACGGTAAATTACGATTACCTTTCTTCAAGTTTTTCACAAAAATAACATTATTCCCTCTATTTTTTAAGATAGTATTAACCTACTTCATAAGTGAAAATACAAAAATAATAATACCCTCTCTATTTTTTAAAATAGTATTAACTCCTTTATAAGTGAAAAAACTAACTCCGTTAAAAAAAAAATTTATGTAAAAAACATAAATATCCTTCATCTAACTCACATCTTCTTCTTTAAACTTTTTCCTAGAATGATGGGACGAAATAGGCATAGAGAACGAAAAGATGGTTTAGCAAACTGAAATATTTAGAATCATGTATACGAAAAAATATTTGATTCTTTCATATCATTTAATTTTCAAAATTAATAAATTTATTTTAATTAAACAGATTTTTATAATCCTCAATGTAACGACCCGGTACAGACCCTAGTAGTAATAACCCGATTAATAATGACCCGTGTAAAGACCCAACTCAAACCCTAGTATTTGTAACGGATAATTCACGAGACCATAGAACACAGAATGAGTTCAGAACCCTAACTCAAATCGAAAACCCTAGGTATGGCCCAAAAATCCTAAAAAGATCCAAAACACAGACAATAAAACCCTAACATCCATAGAATCTCCTAACATTCTAAATGAAATAAATATCATGAAATAATGAATTAAAAACCAAAATCTTCATAAATAAGGTAAAATGACCGTTTTGCCCTTATACAGCAAAAAGCCTTAAAAATCTAAAATTTGACATATGAATACCCTAAATTAAGGATTTAAGTACAATTATATAGTAAAAGACAAAATAACATCAAAAATGCCAAAAATACCCCTTAGCGGCCAACCACCTTGGGAAATGTGCTAAAAAGTGACTTTTTTTGCTTCTTTTTAGATTTAAATTATGAGAAATGTATTAAATAAAACATTATGATGATCCAATACTTATTGAACAAGTAATATACATAATAATATAGTGTTATAAGTCAACAAAAGCAAATAAATTATTATTGAAGTTCATACACAACAAAACAAGTCAAAAAGTCATATATTATCAAAATAGCTTAATTTGACTTAAAAGACTACTTCTATTTAATCAATTGCTATGAAAATTATGATAATACATGAAAATAATATATTTCTCATAAACATATTAAAATAATAAGTCTCAGTAGGAAAATATACCAAAAAGATACATCAAATTAACTTTTAATGCATTTTTTGCATAATATGGGCACGAAAATCGAGATAAACCTCTTGAGTGATGGGGGATCAGATTTTTGTCCCCCAAATAGCCACCTAGCTACTTTTAGCTTCCCAAAATTTGAATTTTAGCCTCCAAGAATTAAATGAACTTAAATCAAAACTCAAATCACATTAATTGAAATGAAGAAAAAAGAAGCTTCTTGTATACTTTTTGTCTCCCCTTGTTCCCTAGCCTTTGCCTATTTAAACTAAGTCCAAGCACCTCTTCTCCTCTTCAAAATTTTGTGCAAGAGAGTGAGGGACCAGACCTTCAATTGTTCTTGAAGTATTCCAAGAGTTTGAGGAAGAAGAAAGGGAGGAAAAGGAAGAAACCGAGGAGTTTTCGAAAGCTAAGTCCAAATCAATCATTCACCATCCTTTGATCTCTCAAAATAAGTAAGTAAAACCTCTAAACCTTGTATCTAAGATCCCTCAAAATATCCATCAACCCATCCCTTTAAGCCTCGTAAAAATCAAGAACGGAAATCAAACTGAAAAGGCGTCGTAGTTGAAATTTTGAGGCTGTTATGTTTGTGAATGTTATGAGATGTTATTGTATATTGTTATCTTTGACTTTAATTATCTCTACGGGTGTTGAAATCTTGATATTTAAGTTTAAAACACAAGCATGCAAGGAAATAGAACCAAAACTTGACATAACATAAGTAAAGGACCTAAACCCTAAGAGGCTTGATTTTTTAAGAACTTTGATGTTTTTGGCCTAAGAATTGAAATGCCATAACTCAATGTAAAAAATCAATCTAAGTATGATTTTTATGTCCAACGTTAGTTTTTTGTGTTTTCTATCATCCAAAATTGGTTTCAACTCATTTTCATAACAAGAACTTAAGATATTGTAATGTTACCAAAGTGTTTTATTTTCTAACCAGTCAACACTACTGATTTAGAAACCCTAGTTTAGAGTACGATCTAAACTTTGGTCAAAACATGAAAGTTGTAGATAACATGTATATCCATCTACCTACCAAACATGAGAACGAAATATTAAGGTTTGAGAGGTCAAAACCCCTTTTAAAAGCTCTGTTAAATTTCAGCCTCCAAGGAACATTCTGTCACCTATTTTTATATAACTCGAAACACTTACTTTTAGTGACCTATTCTAAAAGTGGTCTACATGAACATTGTATCCAAAATGTTGAAGTAGTTTTTGCCCAAAAATCAGACCTTAAATCCTCGGGATGATACCCCAAAACCATTTTAGACCCTCTGTTCAAAATCGGCTCTGCTGATTTTTGGCGACTGACAGAATCTACTTTTTAAAATGGCCAAAAAGTCTAACTTATTTCAAACATCTACCCTTTTCTCGAAATATGAAACTTGTAGGGAACGTGTTAAAATAGAACATACTAAAAAATGGGCTCATTTGGACTTCATTTGATATCCCAAAATCGAGAGCAACATAAGTATAATTTTGGGTAAAATCTGGAGAAGGCGCTGAACCATTTTTGCTTAGAATGAAATGTTCACCCATTTGCCTTAGGATTTGGTCTCGGTGTTAAACATGAGATTTGTAGGATATATTTTTTATCTAAATGGTGTTTAAAAATCATAGTTTGATTCTAAGGCTAGATACCCCAAAACTTGGTTGCCCTTTTTAATTTAATATTTGGTTTTTGCCTTAAAATTGCTAAGTGTATGTTTGAGTACCTATCACTATGAGACCCGAGTTTTTGTATTATGATTGATTTGAATTAGTTGATTAGTGCTTTTAAGAGAACATGCGATGATTTAGAACCTATGTTATCCTATTTGAATCATATCTTGAAAATTGTAGTTCATGCTTCACGTACTTGTACCTTGTGCTTTGCGCGTTGTACCATGAATATTGCCATGTTAATGCCATGCTATAAATTGTTACACTTGAGATCAGTGGTACACATTAATAACATCGTCACTTGCATCATAGTATATTGGAGTCTATCTGTGCAAACTATTGTGGGGGTGTTGACAATGGGCCATGTATGTCTTGAGCCGTGTTACGTCCTGAGCCGTATCACGTCTTGAGCCGAACTACCGCTGTATGCCGTAGTGATCGGAAACATTGATGTACAGGAACCTAACGTACGGGAAAGTAATGGTACTATTCAGTTTGTTGTGTCAAGTATGAATAACAATGGTCCATGTATGTCTTGAACCGTGTTACGACCTGAGCCGTATCTTGAGCCGAATTGCCGCTATATGCCGTAGTGATCGGGAATGTTGATGTACGGGAACTTAACGTACGGGAACATAATGGTGTCATTCGAATTATTGTATTGGATATGTTAACTTTGGGCCATGTATGTCTTGAGCCGTGTTACGTCCTGAGCCGTTTCACGTCTTGAGCCGAAGTGCTGCTACACGCCATAGTGATCGGGAACGCTGATGTACGGGAACCTAACGTACGGGAACATAATGGTGCCATTCGGATTATTGTATTGAGG
>JAULJZ010197323.1:0-20115 GCA_032270985.1 Heliamphora pulchella
CCACTCTGCTCTATTCAAAGCTAAATCATCAACTAAAACCTAAGTGGTCGAATCCTCTTTTAATATCTCAAACCATGTAGAGTTTGAGCTAGCTTTATTTTAGCATTACCCTCAATGAGAACAGTGTTGTTCTTCTTGATTGGTGCCATGATTGACCTTCATTGCTCGTGACCAATTAATCCATGAAGGAAATTTTGTGTGTTTCATTAAATGCCCATCTACTCTAACTATACTTAATATTCTCATTGCTTTTCAACTCTCCTTTTAAAAATAAAAATAAAATCTCAAGCTGGAGCCCTCAATTTCCATTTAATGTCATCCCTTCTATGCTATAGGGGGAAATGTTGGTATGTTTTTCTGTGCATACTTTAAAGCAGAACAAAGTTCACAAACCAATACTAATTATTTGCAACAAATAGGAATTCAGAATTCAAATCATTGTACCAAAGCTCCATGATTGCCAAACCAAAACCCAGTTGACAAATTGCAAATCGACAACCATAACAGAAATTAATATTGGCATGATGCCAAAAATATGTGCAAGCGTACACCAACGACCAAAAAGAAGAAAGAAGAAAATTATAGGATACTAAATCTTACTCAGTAGAGTTCCATCCGAATTGACCTGAAAATTACAACCTTTCTCTTTCTCTGTGCTCCCCTGTACTACTCTGCCTCTCACTATCAAACTATTTCTTGCTCTAACACGAAAAGACCCACACAGGGTTTGGAAAAAGAAATCTAAGTTATGGCATGTTTGAACCAAAATTCAATAAAGCCCACATAATCTCTGAACCACTCGACGAGTGGCGAGGAGCAGCAACGGCAAGCGATGAGCGCCAACGGCAAGCGATGAGCGCCGGCGCAAAGTGTTCTTGTGGGTTGTGGCTGCTTTGAGAGAAAAGGGATGAAGGAAAATTTTGTTGATCCTGATTCCGAGCTGGGGAGCGTGCTGCGCCCCTTGGGGCACGTTTTTCGAGTATATTTTTATGATTCAATCCGTTTATTATGTAGAACACGTCGAGTTTGTTTAGCATATAAAAATTCATATTCATCAGATATCTGTAGCTAAGTGATTGATTAAGATCTTCTAATGTTGTTTTATAAATAAATAAATAAAAATTATAATTTTTAGAAAAATATTTTTAAACAAATGTTAATCAATCACTTAACTACAGGTATCCGATAAATCTAAATTTTTGTATACTAAACAAACTCAACATGCTCTACATACGAATTGGATCATAAAAATATGCTCAAAAAACGTGTCCTACGCACGCTCCCCAAGTTCGACTGATTCGGTGATTCCTGAGCCCTAAAAGCCCTAAATGTCCTCCCTATAATTTAATTGACTTTTTAAAATAATTAAAAATTATTTTAAAAAGTCATTTTTTTATTCATAATTTCACTCATACTCTATATTTTAAGGAGTCTTTTTTAAAAAAAATATATAATTTTTAAAAACTATATATATATATATATATATATATTTCAAGAACTCAAGAACCAAACAGAAATAAAAAGTAAGCATGTTTGGAGCCGTTTTGCTCAAGAGGAGAAAAAAACTGTTTGGAGACTGAAGAATGAACAGATCGAAACAGAGCTAGGCTGAAGAAAACGAAAAGAAATTTCAACAAACAGAGACTGAAGAACGAACAAATTCAAAAACTTCAAAAACATACATTTGAGAAACCAACTAAGACTGTTTCGGCAACGAATAGCGAGGCAAATAGCTCACCACAAATGGCGAGCAAAAAATCGAAAAATTAAATTGGCGAGATAAATAGCGAGCCCGTTGGAGTGCTCATTTATGAGTTTTCTTACCAAACTGACAAAGGAGGTGAAGGTGGCAAGAGCGTTAGAGATACTCTTAGATTTGTGTTTAGCTTTGATGGACTGTTAAAAATTAACAAATATAATTATATCTATTATTAATCATTTATTCAAATTAAATATGAATTATTTAGTTCATTATTTAATTTGATGTAAATTAAGCATAAAAAACTACAATTACTTTATTATTAATCTCATTCAACTTACATAAAATTAAGGATACATAGTATTATATATATATATATATATATGTGGGCTGAGTTCGCACTAGAGGAGATAATACCCGCCCTGCACTGTTGTGGATATTTTATCTAAAATTTGCCTTCAACCCGAATTAGTGTTGGGCCAGGTAAAACCAACCCAAAATGCTTTGGGTAGGATGGAGTCCCTACAGATCGAGTAAAAATTGTCATTCATAACGCTAACAAAGTGTTTGAGAACTAGCAGAGCGCTTGAGCTCCAGCTATGTTTTAGGATATCCTATATGTGGTGCTAGACTGGCAGTATGCGCTTGTCGGCTGCCGCGAGGATAAAAATGTTTTAAAATTTAAGCTCTATATTATTAGCCTAAGCCACGTATATTTTAACTTTTTTTCTTCATTCTAAACACAGTGAAATTATAGTTCTGCATACCGTATTAGATAGTGTATTGATTTTCTTATTGGTATGGTACGTACTAGTAACGATGAAATATTGGGTACCATTTCAGATTTATCGTTATAAAATATTTTTTATATGTTTTTATAAAATATTGTTTAATAATAAATAATTTAGCATAACATAATTATTTATTTAAAATAATATTTTAATTAATTAGTCTAATTAAAAATTTAATCCTATTATTTATAGTGAGATAACTAATTTGAAAGTGATAAAATTTAATATGTACACTTTTTAATAATAATTTAATAGTAATTAGTTTTTGAACTCTCATTTTATGCTATATTTGATACATGAATTGGAGTACAAAAATAAAAAAAACAAAAGTAAAAATAAAAAAATAAGTAAAAATTATTTTTTTAAATAATTATTGATTGGTACGTAACCGATATTAGCTGGCACAAGTCGATACAGAACGGTATTTTGATCAGTACAAAATCAAATAATTAACGTTTCGATTTTGTTCCAAACTAGTATGTATCAATCGATACCGATCAGTATGGTACGTACAACTATGAGTAAAACCCTAATACGAATTGTGAATGTAGGCATTTTTACCGAACTACATATATCTGTGTGTTTTGTGATTACATGATTGTTTTTTGTATTCTTTTGTGCACGTGTTTGTTTAGTTTGTTTTGACAATTGGTATCAAAGTTTTGAGATGTACCTTTTAAATTTCTTTGTGCTTGTGTCAAGTTTATTATAGAACAATCGTTTTATTTTTGAATTATGAAAATTTTGTATAATATTTGTTAATAATTATTATGCATTATAAAAATGAAAATTCCTTCACATTCAAAATTTGGTGATATTAGATTATTTTTTTGGAAAGAATTTGTTTAGATATTTGTAGTTATATTAAGTATGTATTGTGGTTCAATAAGGAAAATTATTGCAAACTTGCAATAATAGTATAAATTTTATTTTAAATTTAAGCTACCTAATAGAGCAAAATAAATATGAATAGATTTTAGTAGCATTCAAAAGTGTTACTAAAAATAAAATTATAGTATAAATGAAGTATTCCCTTTATATAATAGTATAAATATTGTTGATATATAATTTAATTAACAAATAGTACGTATACAATGGACTATCTATATCTATACTAATATATCTATATTAATATATAAAGGATAGCACTCATTTGGTGTCCCTTTAAAATGAAGCCATGCGAATTTTTATTACCAAAAAAACCCATAATTAATTATTGTTTTCCCTAAAATACCTATCAAACTTTTTTTTTCATTATTTAATTTTAAAATTATAACTATTAATAATTTAAATATTAAACTATTTTACTATTTAAAATTTTAAAATTATTTTAATTTCTAAATATACTTACACACGCTTCAGTGTGTCAGCCGCTAGTTATATATTATTTATTACTATTATAAAAGTCAACATTCCATTTGGTGTAGACACTAAATTGAAACTCACTCGTATAATTTTAATTTCAAGGTTGTTCAATTTTTTCCTACTTTTATTACTGTTTTGTACAACTAATCCATTAACTGTAAGGGCAATAAAGTAAAAATATTTTCTATTTTAACCCACTACCCACGTTTTCTACTCAGTTACGTTCTCTACTCAGTTATTAAATCTCAACTTTCAAATCATCCAAAATTTCATATCATCAATGCAATTCTCGGTAACCTATGGTGCATTGCAATCGATAAAACTATTCACGATCTTCTTTTTTTTTCTCTCTCTATCTATATATATATAACTGGTATGCATTTCTAAATTTATAAATATAAGTATTTGGTTTGTGTTTTTTGATAAATATAAACTAAAATTTTGTCAAATATACTTTCACAAAAATTAAATACAATTATTCAGTTTGTGTAAATTATTGCATATTTCTTTTAGTTGCACGCGCATGCCTGACCATTAGTTCTATTAAAAGAAAGCAGTCATTTGTTATTCCATAAAAGTAAAGTTAGTGGATTTTTTTCTGACCCAAATTACTTTTTTTTATGTAACTTATTTTAATTTAAGATTTTGATGAATAATTTAAAAATTACACCATTTCACTATTTTTCCATTTTTTTTCAACTGATTTGATTTTAGTTTAAAAACTTATAACAGTTTTATTTTTTTCCTTTCTTTTTAATTCTTTTTAGTTTAACATGTTTATTATAGTTTAATATTTTTAGTATAATAAATTAAAAAGAGAGCAGCTTTTCTCCATCCTTCATTTAACTGGCGAGATCCAATTTTGTTTATTTTTGGTTCAAAATGGACCTATTTTGATGATCTGAAACGTTTATTTTATTATTTTAAATGTATATATTATTACTGTAAAAAATTAAATTGATCGGATATCGATAACTGTTTTAACAAATCACGTTTGTGTTAATAAAAATAAACTATAATTTATATTTTATTATTTATTTTATTAATATATATGTAATTTGTTAAGGCAGTTACAGATATCCGATCAACTTAAGTTTTTACAGTAAAATTATATATATTTAAAATAATAAAATAAATAGTTGATATCATCAAAATAAGTCATTTTAAACCCAAATAAAATACAACTTAACTGGTCAGTCACCCTCAATTAAAAATTACTAACTCAGCCTGTGCGAAGCCTAGTTTAAATCAAAACGACGAGTTTTAAGTGACGGTGGCATATCTTTATCTATATAATAAAATATGGGCAGAAAATGTCTAATGATATTTTTGATCAATGGTAAAAACTAACATCCCGCACAAATTTGAGCCACCCAACGGTAGCCTAATTTTAAAAATCCCACATCCAGCGGAAAAGAAAACCCAGTCCAGCGTCTCTCTCTCTCTCTCTCTCTCTCTCATTCCTTCGTCGGCGCCTCTCTGCCTATCGCTCATATCTCTCTCTACCATCTACGTTCGACGGCCACCACCGATCATCGCCGACCACCGCCACTCACTGTCTCCCTTCACTTCTCCATTGCACCATCGAAGGTCACTGTGCTCTCTCTCTCTCTCTGTCTCGCCGTCGAACACCGGTCTCTGTTCGTTTTCACAGCATCGAAGGTTCGTTTTCACTTTCTCACCTCTCCCCCTCCCCTCTCCTCTCTCCCCTCTTCCCTACTGTCAAAAAATACTCACCCGCTCAATCATCCCCCTACGCCCTCCTCTCTCTGACTCCCTCTGTTGACCCGAAGCCCTTCTCCCCCATTAACCCATTTCGTTTTCACTTTCGTCGTCGTCGTCGCCACACCGCGATCGTTGTCGTTGCACCGCCGCTGTCGCTGTCGCCGCACCCCGTGGTCCCCGTCGTCGTCGCCTTACTGTCTGGGGGCTCTATTTTTTCTCTCCATTTCTCCAACAAACTTTCCGGGAAAAAAAATTCTTCCTCCGAAAAAAAAAAATTCTTGGTCTTCTTCTTGCACGGGAAGACAATTCCAACGGTATAGCGACGGATGTCGTCTAGTATGCTATAAAACTCGTTGAGGGGCGTATTCCTATTTTCAAAAGCGATTGACGTTTTATGTTTCTGCCGCTCTCTGTTTCTCTCTCCCTCCCTCTCCCTGTTTTTCTCTCGCTCACTCTGTGTTTCTCGTCGTCGGAATGTGTCTACGAGCAGAGGCTCATTGCGGCGGCGAAATATATCTTGGCTGCCAACTCAGAAGCCAGCCACGGGGCGGTCAATCCCGCCGACATTGGGATGAAGGGAAGGCCACTTCTGAAACCTCACCAAGTCGAAAGAGTTTCTTGGTTGATACAGAGACATCATATCAGTGTGAACGTAATCGTTGGTACGGTTTCTTTAATTTTATAGTGCTTTCATAAATAGTCTCATGCTGTATTTCTTGAATGAAATCTGAGGCAGTTGCAAGAAAATTTGAAACTTTTCTTTTTCGTTCTTGATTTCTTTTTCTTTTTTAGAATCTGAGAAACTTGAAATTGTGTATTGGTGCGGTTCCTTTAATTTTCTCTTGTTTTCATTTAATCATTTTGCAATTTTTGGAAGAAACCCGAGGCCAATGCAAGAAAAGCAGAGAAAAGAAAATTTGGAACTGAGTTTTCTTTCTTTGTATCTCTTTCTTTTTCCTTTTTAATTTTGTATTGGTACGGTTTCTTTAAATTTCTCTTGTTTTCATTCTATATTCCTCGAAGAAAATTCAAGGCAAATGAAAGAAAAGCAGGGAAAAGAAAATTTGGAACTGAGTTTTCTTTCTTCGTTTCTTTTTCCTTCTCTTTTTTAAAATCTGAGCATTTTTAATTGTGTATTGGCCTGGTTTCTTTAAAATTCTCTTGGGTTTGATCCCGTATTCCTTGAAGGAAATTCGAGTCAAATGCAAGAAAAGCAGAGAAATTAAAATCTGGAACTGGGTTTTCTTTGTTTCTTTCTTTTTCCTTTTCTTTTCAAAAATCTGAGAAATTTTTAGTTTTGTATAGGTACGGATACTTTAATTTTCTCTTGCTTTCACTTTCTTGAAAGAAATCCAAGACAAATGAAAAAAAAGGCAGAGTAAGAAAAATTCTAAAACTGAGTTTTCTTCTTTCTTTCTCGTTCTTTTTAAAAATCTGAGCAATTTTTAATTGTGTACTTGTAAGAATATGCATTGGGACAGGAGACTGAGGTATGCTTATTTTACAAATTATAAATTCAGAATGGATTGACTCCACGTGGTTAAGAAGTTTGTTATTGTGCTTTCTTTTCTTTCATGGATAGTAGGAAATGTTTGGAAATGTGTCCATAAGTGTTGTGTGGTGAGTTGGGGAACTGTCAGACTTCAACACAGGCACAACACCAAAGTGTTTATGCTTCTTAGGCGGTAAGAATGTAATGATCGCTTTAGGCTTTGGGGAGTACATGGCTTTTAATTGAATCAATTAAGAGAAAATGGATCCATGTACCTTAAAACCAAGTGTTTTTTGGACTATTTTTTGTTGAGTTGAGTTGAGTTGATCTCTCATTGTTGTAACGTGGTTACAGTTGCTATGCTATTTGTCTTCCCCTCCAAATTCCATATGATTCATTCCCATTTGCATCAAGATTGATCCTTGTTAACCTTTTGGAAAACCCTAAATTGAGCGTCGTGTGTGAATAATGTACTCTTGAATTGACCTAAGGTAGAATTTTATTGTTATTTGCATTGTAGAGGATGCCAATTGGATTATACGAGGATACTCACAAAAATAAAAAATAAAAAAAAACTTAATGCACCTTTAATCTGTATTTTATAGCGAGAGATTTAAAAGATATCCACACGGAGGGAGAGTTCTCAAGCGGGAAGATTGGAGGCATGTGAAGAAGGTCTGTGCAACATTAGAGGATTCTTTTATACTACATCTGTTAGGCAATTCTCATGATTTAGTTTTATTTTGTATGCGGCAAACTTAAATGCGATGGATAACCTACCTAGGTAGTCCACCCGTTTAAGATCGTCACTCATACTAATTGTAAAATCTAAGGTCTTATGTTTGACTTTTGCTGGTATGCCTTGGGTTATCATGTGCAGACGGTTTGTGCATGAATTTTGTGGGTGGTGTGATGGGAAAAAGAAAAAAAAAAGAAAACAAAAACATGATTTAGAGAAATCAAAGGATTATAGGTTTTGTTTACTACCTCTAGTATCATCGCCATCGCCATCACCGTTGCTGCTGCATAATCTCAAGCGTAATGCCGTCTCATCTACCAACCTGGTGAGAATTTTTATATAAATATTTTATAATATTTAAATAAGTTAATTTTTTTATTTAAATAATGATTTAATTAAATTCAATATGTAAAATAATTTAATTAAATTCAAGTTGTAAAATAATTATCATTAAAAAAATATAAAAAACAATTATGAAACGATTGAAAATATGTTATTAAATGTAATTTTTAAAATTTGGCTGCCCTAATTCTTCTAAGTATTCAGTGAGAGTTGCCAAATGTATACGCATTTTTTTATAAGTATACCTATTATATGTATTAAAATAGTTGTACATAATGCATTAATACTTATATTAGTAAGTATACTTAGCAATAAAAAAGTATGTTTATTAGAATCTCAGGTACTCCATCTTTCACCCACCATAAAATTATTTTAGAAATTTTAAATTAGATCAAAACTTTCACAAATAATATAAAAATTCATCTAATACAATATGTTTTGCTGATTGACTAAAAAATACACAAATTTTAATATATATATATATATATATATAAAACATTATTTTAAATTTTATAATTAAAACATTTTCAATAAATACTGTAAAATTGTATTTAAAAGTTACTTTGAGTTTTTTGAACTCCTTCCTTAAATTACGCTAAACATTTCTCTAATCTTTGTAGTTTTATTTTTAAAAAATTAAAATTATATATTTTCCTTAAGTTGATGCCTCGATATACTTAACTTAGAATATTATTTTATAAAATGCGATAAAAAATTGAATACAAAAAATTTATACATGTTCATAATGTTCATTTTATGAATACTCAATGCACTCCTTTTATTTATAATGCTTATCTTTACATGTACCAAAAATATATTATAAAAGCTTATAAAAATTTATCTTAATCCAACAAATATTTTTAATTATGACAATCAATATCAATAATAACACCAAAAGTTGATTACTTAAAACTTTGGATGAAAAATTACGTATAAAAATGTTTCAAACTTGAAATTTTTAAAATAATTTTGACACTGAGTTAAAATTTAAATTACTTTTTAAAATATATTTAATAACAAATAATACAATTAAATCTCTAACTTATAAGTAATCCTCATTATAAATATATACAAAATTTTAAATGCACAACTTTTCAAAACCTTGTACGAATAGCTATTTTTTTATTACATGTTTGTAATTACATTTATATTTGAATTTAGTCCATTCAACATAAAATTAATTGTATAAATATCCCTAAAATATCTTCATCATTACAAGTGGGGTATCAACGCACAAGTAATTAGCAATTAAAAGAGATGGCAAGTGAAAATATGAAATTATAGGAAATGCAAAAACATGAATAAAAAAATATTTGCATTAATGCATATTAAAAGACTTACAAATGGATGGTAGTAAATACAACAACCGAATTGATTACACTTCAAATTTTTGTACAGCTCGAATTTTGAAAGACTCTTGAAAATTTTACACAGAACTCTCACACTTGAAAACTCTTTGAAAACTCACTTAAAACTCTAAAATATTTCTAAACTCTACCTTCAACAAGGGTGAAAGATCCCATTATATAACAGTAGAAATATAATTGGAATGAAACCGATCTTGAAATCTATCGAAAAAAAATTATCGGTTATTGAAATATAATTTTGATGTTTGAAAGATTGAAAGAAAACTATCAAATTTGTCGGAATAGAATTACTATTATTAATTGAAAAGTAAAGTTACTATTGCTAAAAGGTTTCATTGTTTGAAGTTGTTTTATTTATTCATTTTCATTTGGATTGATGAAATAGTGACAAACATGTAGAATGAACTATAACAAATAACTCCCTTATTTTATCACCACATTATCACTACTGATATCATAGTCAAATCACTATCATTATGTTATCTATATTATTGTTCTTACAATTATTCATTTCATGTCTATGGTTATTATTATTGTTATAATCCTACAACTACTATTATTGGCCCCGTTTGGCTACTCTTTACTTATTTGTTATTTATTGGCTTATTTACTTATTAGCAAATAAATCAAAAAGCATTTAAGTTACTTCGTTTGGCTACATTTGCTTATTTGCTTATTTGGCTATCCAAACGAGCTTATTTGTTTATAAGCCAACTTATTTACTTATTCGGTTACCCAAATTAGCTTATTTGTTTATTTGATTTTTGACTTATTTGACTACCCAAACTACGCGATTTATTTTTTGACTTATAAGCTAATAAACAAATAAGCAAGATTACCCAAACGGGGCCATTATCCTACCAGTACCCCACAATATAAAAATAAAAAAAGAAAAAAAAATTTTAATTAGTTATATATGAAATAGCTTATTTTAATTTAGAATTTAATTCTTTATCAATTAACTTTTAAAATTTAAATAATTTAACATTTATAATTTTGGGTACTTAATTTTTAGTTTTTATAAAAGACTCCCATGGTTTTTATCTTAAACTAGGCCAGTACCAAACAAGTTTTTCTCACAACAATTTTAATAAAAATTGAAATATTCCAAACAAAAACTAACTTTTTTTAGACATTTCAAAGCCAAACTATAATAATTTAATGAAGCTTGTCTGATGAAAATTTTAAAAGCAAGACCCATTCATTAAAAAATTAATATATATATATATATATATATATATATATACACACACACACCAAAAAGTGTATATATATATACACCAAAAAGTGTAAATTCTGCCCGAATTTCAAATTCCTAACACAAACAGTCCTTCAAATCAAGCAACGGTCACAATTTACATCCCGCCCAAACTAAAATCATCCAACGGTGCAAAAAATTGCCTTTCATCTTTCTTTTGCCAAACATCCAGCGCCTACTCTTATTTGCAAAATCCTCTCTCTCTCTCTCTCTCTCCGACTTTCAATGTGAGACCCTGTACCGTTTGATTTTGAAATATATGAATGTTAGGTGTTTTGACGCATTTTTGGCATTTTTTTGCTGTTGTATGCATATATGTGTTTCGATACCTGTTTTGGTTAAACCGAGCATACGGGGTTGTTTCCCGGGGTTGTAGGGAGTTACGGTGCGAATTTTAAAAATTAAAAAAAAAGATATTTTGGAGGCCTATAAATATCTGGAGTTAAATATTTTCAAAAGATATTTTCAAAACTTAACTCCTAAGTTTTCTCATTTTTCTCTCTGCCTTCTCTCTAACTTCTCGGAGGCCCGAGGCTTGGTTTTTGATAAACCAACTGCTGATCCTTAGTATCGGCAACGTGGTCTACGCATCCATCCGGACGGAATTCGATTCTGACGAAGCTCGGATTTAAACGTGGATAGAGGCATCGGGTTTTTGACCCAACGAGGTAGGATCCTAGATTCTACTGCTGTATAAGGGTTGTATATGTAATATTATGCTGTTTCACCATCTTAAAACGCATGAAATGTGGTTTTATGTTTTAGATCTGGTTTTGATTTAAAACTGTTCTTCGGCGTTTTCGGTGGATGGATGTGTGTTTTGAGGGTTTTCTTTCGAGGTTGTGTTGAGAGGCTTGAGCGTGTTGATGCTTGAGGATGTTTGAAGAGTGTTTGATGGGTATTTGGAGGTTCGATTCAAACTTTGGGAGCAAAATCCAACGAACCCGTAGCCAAAAACCATTTTTCTGGGCAGTTCAGTCGATTGGACCGAGGTGGTCAGTCGACTGAATCAGCTTTTGGGGAGTTTAGTCGACTGGACCATGAGGGTCAGTCGACTGAAATTGTTTCTATTTTGTTGCCTCTTTTCCAGTGAGATTTTCAGTCGACTGGGGGCTTGGGCTAGTCGACTGAACCCCTGTGTGGGTGTTTGGTGATGTTTTGGTGGTTCGGGGGTTGAGCGTTGGCTTTCCTCGGGTGGTTTGGTTGATGAAAAATGAGTTTTTACGAAAATCTTTTGAAAAAAACGTGTTTATTGGAGGTTTGGAGCTACCCTTGGGGTTGGGGCTCGCTTTCTAAAATGTTTTCATAAAATGTGTATGTTTTTACATGTTTTGGTTTGATTTTCATGGTTTTATGGATTGTATCTCATGCTTATACATGCATTGTATAACTATTTTTAGAAAAAAATATTTTGAAAATATTTTGTTTTGATCTCCTGGTGAGGGATGGATTTATGTACATGTATAATGTACCGATTTTGAGAAATATTTTGAGAAGATTATCTAGATGTACCAGGATGACGTGTATGTGGCATAAGTTTTCCTCAGTGTAAGTCTGAAAATATGCGCAGCGTAGGTACTCAAGTCCTTCGGGTTAGTCCCCGTAAACTGAGACAGATTGGTGCTTAGTTCCCTCGGGTCATAGCCGTAAACTAAGTGGTTCGTCGTGGTGCTCCGTATAGAATCTGTGTGTATCTAGGCGATCCCAAGATATCTGGGGGTTAAATACTGGACAGGAATCTATAGTTGTAATCTCTATCCCCTTGTGATGGAGTCAGTACATAGGATCTTATTCTTTTTTTCCGCGATGGTACATTCCGCAAGGGAAACGATGTTTTGATTACTATTTTTATCTTTCTTCGGTGTGTGATCCGAGTGGGAAAGTAATGTTTTAGTTACTGTTTTTCTTCAACTGTAAAATGTGATTTTGCATTGTATAAATACTTAGTTGTGAAGGAAAAAATGTTCTGGAGGTTTGTGGGAAAACTTGGGGTTTTATGACGTAAAAACCTATTTTGGTTTTGTGGTTGAGTTCGCTCCCACCATATGATTACGTATTCCTGCTTTACAGCTTGTTATCTGTTTTCTATTGGGTTTCAACTCACGGGTGGAAATTTTCTGTAAAATCATTTTCAGGTATGATGTGGATGAAAAGTAGCTTAGTAATGCCCATGATGGCGGAAGACTTTTATAGTTTTCTTTTTGGTATGCATGTTCCTGAAGGCAGGTTTTGTACGCTATAAGGCGATATATTGTACGCATGTTGAACCTGTATGTATTTCTGTTTATGAGAGATATCTTTTGTTGTGTTTTCTATTGGCTTCAACAGGCGGATTTTGATGTATAAAAACCTGTATTTTTATATAAAATAGATGTTTGGTGGATTTTCGTGTGACCCCGAATTTTGGAGCGTGACACGTCATGTTAATAAGATTAATATATATGACGGTGTTGGGCATTACTAAAATTAGTAACTTATAGATTGTAACTTGTAGTAGAAGTTGTAAGTGCTTGATATAAATTGTAATTTATAATTAAAATAAAAAAATAGTTATAATTTGTAACAAAAATTATAATTATTTAATAAAAATTATACCTTATAACTAAAATTAATAATAAAAAACTAAAAATTATTCACAAAAATTTTGTCAAACACCTCCATAGTATATGTCTCTGTCTATGTCTTGGGAGGAAGAATCGGATTCTGTCTTGGTGAACAATTCCACGTTGGTTGGACCCTTTATTTGGTAGGTGAAGCACAAGGACCCTTTAAATTTATAGCTATAAAATATAATATATGATTTGTTTTAAAAATATTATTCAATAATAAATAATTTAATATAAAATTATGATTTGTTTTAACATAATGTTTTAATGAATTAGTCTAAATTTAATTTTTACATCATTATTATATTGAGATATAGTAATCTTAAAAGCGATATAAATTTAAAATTTACTAGGTTTATAATAAATTAACATTGATGAGTTTTAAAAACTTTTTTTTATGTTATATTTTAAGTTTTTGTATGCAGAGCCGGTCAAGGTGGGTGAGTATTTATTTTTTTAAGATTTTACTTTGAAATGAAAGATATCGCAAATTCATATAAAATACATTCTTGATAAAATTCGTTCTTTTTTAAAATCAAAAGAAAATTGTTGCACCAAAAAAAGTAATTTAAAAATAACTAAATTTCTCAGTTATTTTTTACAAGATTTCAAATTAAATATGGAACTTATTTGATAGATCTCAATGAATACATTTTAAATATATAAATTTAATAAAAATAAATAAATTTGTATATTAAAATTATAAATATTTAAAAACTTTAACAAAAATAAAATTAACTAGTCATGTCAATATTGAGTATGTGAGCGTTTAAATGTCTAAGTGTAAAGGGAATTTGCATACAAATAGTCATAGGAAGAACAGTATAATATGAAAGGATTGTAAATTTTTTATTTAAATAAACACGAGACTAATCTTTTAAAATATTTTATACTTGAGTCTAAGGAAGAAGAAAATTTTTTAAAATAGATAAATTTATTTGTGTATTTTCTAAACATGTATAAAGTACACAGATAAATTTATCTGTGTGTTTTATACGTGTTTGGAAAAGGTACACAGATAAATTTATCTGTCTTGTATAAATAAACATATAGATAAATTTATCCTTGTGTTTTATATGTATTTTAAAAAGGCACAGTGTTCTTTGTACAGATAAATTTATCTTTCTACTTATTTATACAAGACAGATAAATTTATCTGTGTACTTGATACATATTTTAAAAATATACAGATAAATTTATTTGTATAAAGAACACAGATAAATTTATCTATCTTACATAAAATAAGACGACAGATAAATTTATCTGTTTGTATTAAATTTAACTGTATCGTAGGCGATTGGAACTCGCGCATTAAAATTAAATTTTGTTAGTGTACTTTGCGCGTTAAAACTTATTTTTTTACACATTTAGCTTAAAGCCTTTTTTTTTTTTACAATACCTTAATTCAATAATTCATTTCATATAAATTTTGTGTAATATAACATGAGCCGTTAAATAATATATTGCACAGAAATGATCCTGATATTTTTTTCCCAGGTTATCAATGAAGTGATGTCACCCATAACCATAACCAGATTTGGACCAAAGAATAAGTCACCCAATGGCCAATTCAATCCACTGACTTTCAATTTATTTTCAAACATCTGACCCTGCTGCCTTTCCATTCATGGAGGTGAATTTATGTTGTACAATAAGATTTAATAATTACAAATAAATATAAAGGTATAAATTTTATATGGTTCAATAATTGCCTATATTCACAAGCGGTAAAATTCAATATATAGATAAAAAATTACAAATCTCTCGACTCTCTAAAATTTTCTTTCGCAAACAACTTGCATACACTAATTATCTGAAAATATATTCATATTTATAGAAGAGAAAAAGAAATCTAATTGTAGACACTCTAATTTGACAAAGTCGTATCTTAGGCACCCTCGAGTGTTCTCTAATAAAGAAGATATATAAGGCTATGCTAGGGGATACCTACGAGTAATTATGAAACTAAGAGCTCGACTCAAAATCTAAGAAAATCACCATACCTCCATAAATATTGTGGTGGTTATCTTTGATTCTCACGGTCGTCATGGCGCTTCGATCTCACAATTGGCCGTTACCTTTGAACATCGTGGTCGTGAAGATGCTTCGATCTCATAAACGGACGTTGCTTTAGATCTTCATGGCCGTTATGATTTTTTAACCCTACAAACGGTCATGACATTCTAATTAAACGGCCATAAGGTTCAATATTCTCGGTTGCAATCTTCTCATAGAATTTTCTATTCCAAACGTGTGGCAGTGAGTCAGTAGACGACGTTAGCATTTGAAATTCTGTAAATTCTGTTGTTTTGAATCACTTTCAAAAGGAGAGAAGAGCTTGACCTAAAAATCCCTATAATTTGCCGAATTCAATTCTCAACACATCACAAATACGTTTTTCGATATACTGATCAAACCTATTCTTGATACACATTCTCGATATTAAATCTCTTTCGAGCAAAGTTTGAGGTTTCATTGATGTATGGAGTATCTTTGGCGTACGACTGGTCATTTGATTCAACTCTCATTGGTTGAATAGGCACACCCGTGGGTGATTACTCGTTTCAGGTAACCCCCTAAGCCTTCGTAGCATTTCTAAACCCCAATTTTCTCTCTTCGAGATTGTTACAACTAGGGTTTCCTATTTGATTTTTAGTATTTTTATTTATTCATTTTTTACATACTTTTCTTGCATTTCTTAGGCTTTAATACTATATACAACCTGAACATTATCGAAAAATGCTTATAATCATGATTTCGTAAAAAAAAAACATGTTAGAAAGCATTTTGTTAACTCTGAATAACATGCCCCCTCGTATATTTAAATAACTCACACATTGTGCACTATAAAAATCATTATTGAAATTTTGGACATAACGATCGTGACCTCTGGTTGTTACGACCGTGATTTATTCTTAATATTTGTGACGGCCGTAACGTTTGATTGTCACGATTGCATGCTTAGTTTCATAGTTTGTCACGATCGCAACATTTTTTTGCTACGTCTGTACTATTTTTGTCAAATTAGTAGCCTGAAATCATGTTATGAACTCTATACTATTTTTGTCAAATTAGTAACTTGAAATCATGTTATGAACTCTATTTCGCCTCTTTTTAAAAATAATGTAGCATGATATACATGAAAAACTGTACAACATGATAATTGGTTCGAAAGAAATGAGTGAAAGATAAAAAAGTAAAAGAAAAAAAAAGTATAAATAAATATTAACATTTAAATATGTCACATAGATAAATGTCTCATCATAAGTATTGGGTTGTCTATGTCACATCAAGAGTATTATGTTTTGTAATATATGTTTGATTGCAATTTCTAGAATAACAAAAATTTGTCGGTTTTATAAAAAACATGACAGCAAACACTTGTAATAAAATAAATTACAGTAAACTGAAACAATTTCAGAATAAGGTAATCTGTATTTTATAGTTACAGAATAATACAACAAATATAAAATTTCCAAAAATAGAAACAAAAATACAGTTTGAGGATACTGTTTTATGCAAACAAACCCGAAGTAATACAAAAAAACTTAAACCAGAACAGAACCAGAAAAATTAATAAAATGAAGAATAGAAACTTAAAGCTTAAAGCTTAAACAGAAAAACAGAAATTTAAAGCCTACTGAATAGTAGCAGATGTAGGAAGAACAGAAACAAGATTGAACGGTGCAATCGAGTCCAGTGTTCGACATTGTCTCCTTAAGACAGATAGCGCCCCGTCTCGATACATGTGTTGTATCAGGCGTCTGCCTCCAAGATGAAATGATTGCCGTGTGTAGATGTAGCACGGCAGTCTGTACACCAACGAATGTTGCTGTGTATGAACTTTCTCGGGAAAACTATGTATGCAAAGAAGGTGCAGAGTTTCGGCAATGGAGATGCGAAGCTTCGGAAATGGAGGGTTCGAAAAATAGATACTGAAAATGGGACTGGAACAGCCTTTAAAAAGGTGTTCCAGGCGACTGTTCGTCACAAACCAAACAGGTACAGATACCGGTTCGGCCTGGCGGTTGGACCACCAACAGGCGCGAACCCGTTCAAAAATGCTCCAACGAATTCGAACCTTCCAACGGTTTGATTCAGTTTATAATGGTAACTTTTCTTTTAAAATAATTAAATTTTAAAATCAAAATTTTAATTAAATAAAATTTCCGTAAAAGGATAACGGTGGAACCGACCAGACCCGTAACCCGCAACCAACGAACCACAGACCTGAGCCCGAGCCCATCCCACAACCTGCAACTCTAAAAGTGGTTCAATGGACTAAGTTGAACTTCGTATATAACTCCTCATCCAACAAAAGTTGCGATTACCCAAAGGGTCAACCCTTTATCTCCAACCTAGATTTTATAAGCCACCATAAACTTTTATCCTCAACTAATGTGGAATTTGGACATCCTTTTATAGTTGCTTGGAAATCCACCATTTTCTCTCTCAAGCAATGTGGGATTGGAGTTTGTTACCATTATTTTGCCAATTTCAATGGCCACTTTTGGAGCCAATTTCTCATTCACCATAAACTTTATAAGCCATCATAAACTTTTATTCTCAACCAATGTGGGATTTAGATATCCTTTTATAGTTGCTTGGAAACCACCATTTTCTCTCCTAAGCAATGTGGGATTGGAGTTTGTTACCATTATTTTGCCAACTTCAATGGCACACTTTTGGAGTCAATTTCTCATTCATCCATTAACGGTTTTGAATGCCACAAAATTCATGATTACTCTACTCACGGAGATAAATAAATTAGAACTTGAAATCATCAAAAAAGATTAATCCAACACAAAGATAATTAACTTTAAAATTAGCTAAAAATCATGTTATAACTATATTCAAAACTCATTTTTTTCCAACAATCCCCAACATGAATGGAATTTGACGAAAAAAATGATGCAACAAGATGCAGACACTGAGAAAATTCAATAAGAAAAATTCTGTATAGGATAAGTAGTTTTTGGCTTTGAATATTTCCTTGTGAAAAACTATCGAATTTACTAGCTAATCAGTGGACGCGATGGCTTGAACTGTTCAACCGTTTGTGTAAGTCAAGACAATAGAGTCCACACAGAATTTTTCTAAACACAGCTAGGTTCTCACGGTTGTGCCCATTTTGGCCTTGGGCAAATCCTGATTTTATGAGTGCTGTTAGAGAATGTAGCCTTAGTATTCTCACAGAAATGGCCCTTTCTCACCCATATAGGTGATTCTTATTAAGCGTATCCTGCTATACCTCACTTGAATTTCAAGGTATAAGAACCATTAAAAGTATAACTTAACCTGATAACGCTACAAGTATCACTATACTATCATGGGAATGGGTAGAAGATTTTATCTCCACAGTGAAGGCACTGAGTCACACACAATTCGGTTGTCCCTTTGAACCTAAATCTTGGGATCTCCAGTCAGTTAGATTGGGTTGCCATTGAGGCGACTCTTAATTCATAGGCTGTAAGCCCATTCCCCTCGATAACTGACTAACTTGCTCTCCGCTTAAGCCTTTAGTTAACGGATCCGTTATATTGTCTTTAGACTTTATATATTCAATAGAAATTGTTCCACTCGAGAGAAAGTGTTTCACAGTATTGTGTCTGCGACGTATATGTCTAGACTTACCGTTATAGATATTATTTCGTGCCTTAGCATCGCTGATTGACAGTCGCAATGTATACAGATGGCTGGCACAGGTTTAGGCCACATAGGAATGTCTTCTAAAAATTAACGGAGCCATTCTTCTTTCTCTTTAGCTTTGTCTAAAGCTATGAATTCAAACTCTATTGTGGACCTCGCTATACACGTCTGCTTAGACGATTTTCATGACACAGCTGCTCCACTCAAAGTGAATACATATCCACTCGTAGATTTTGAGTCATTAGTATCAGGTATCCAATTAGTATCACTGTACCCTTCCAGTACAGCTGGATATCTAGTGTAGTACAATTCATAATTTATGGTGTTTCTCAAATATCTTAATACCCTTACGATTGTCTACCAATGGTCAATCACAGGGTTACTAGTATATCTGCTCAATTTACTCACAGCATATGCCAAGTCGGATATTGTACAATTCATTAAGTACATGAGACTCCCAATGATATGAAAATATTCTAATTGTGATATGCCTTTATCAGTATTCTTAGATAAATGTAGATTTATATCTACAGGTGTCCTTACAATGCGGGTATCGCTCTTATCAAATTTATCAAGAATTTTCTCAACGTAATGTGACTGAGATAAGGCATAACCATAAGATGTTTTAGTGATTATTATCCCTAATATAACATCTGCTATTTCCATATCTTTCATGTCAAACCTCTTGTTTAACATATTCTTGGTAGTTTTAATCATAGAATTACTACTACCCAAGATTAGTACGTCATCAACATACAAACAAACAATAGCATAATCTCTGTCAGTATCTTTCACATAAAAACATTTGTCACACTCATTTATTCTGAAACCATTTGACAGCATTACACTATCAAATTTTTTATGCCATTGTTTAGGTGCTTATTTTAACCCGTAAAAAGACTTAACAAGCTTACAAACCTTCTTCTCATGTCCTAGAGCTATAAAACTCTCAGGTTGTTTCATATAAATTTCTTCATATAAATCTCCATTTAAGAAGATTGTCTAAACATCCATTTGATGTATTTCTAGATCAAATAATGATGCAATAGAAATCAACATCCTAATGGAAGTTATTCTGGTCA
>JAULJZ010197333.1:0-20115 GCA_032270985.1 Heliamphora pulchella
GTGACTGTTTAAATGGTCGGAGACTGTTTTTGGGGCACGATCGGTGACTGTGGGGACTGTTTAGTGGGTTTTTGGTGTGGTCGGCGACTGTTTGGGTGGCGGAAACTGGTTTGGCGACGTCAGTGGCTGTCGGCGCTTGAGGTGGTGGTTGTGGTGGGTTTCGGCGCCAGAAGTGGACTGGTGTGTGGGTTTCGGCACCTGTCGGCGACTGTTGGGGACAGGGATATGGATTTCGGCGCTAGGGGTGGTGGCTGTGGTAGGTTTCGGCGCTGGAGGATGAGATTGGCGTGGTCAGTGGCGAGGGTTAGGGTTTCGGTGACTGTTGGAGACTGGTCTCGTGGATTGCGATGCTGAAGATGGTGGTGTTGGTGGGTGGCGGCGTTGGAGGATGAGGTTTGAGTGGTCGGTGGCTAGGGTTAGGGTTCAAGGAGGAGTTGTTGGCGGTGATGGCTCTGATACCATGTTAAACAGATAGTATTAAGTTTAATGAAGGCGTTAACCCTAATAGGGTACGCAACGGTTTATTTATATAATAACGAGACCACATAATAAGATATGGTGTGCCCAACCACACCGGATAATAATAATAATAAATCTAATATAATCATAATAAAGCTAACAAAAAGCTCTCTTTTACTTCGTCTCTAAAAAGGAAAAATGATATGTTTTGGTTTATATTTCCAGCAAAATTTGGTTTCGGTTAATCTTTTGCTTAGATTTTGTGGTAAAATCTTAAATTCGAGTTTCATTACCTTTTTATATCGTTGGGCTTTATTGTTTCAAAGTCGGGGCGTTACATTATATACGATAAGTTTTTTTTTTATATTTATAAATGCCTATATAAAGTTTATTTTTAAAAATATAATAGGCTATTATATTAAAATATTATACTTATCTCTCATTTCTTATCTCAATTTCTTGTTGTATTTTAATTATAATGATTTATTAACTATTATTATTTATTTGTTATATTCTTTGTTATTAGAATCGTACGATTCATGATACATATCGTACGATTCGGTTCGATACATCTAGCAATCGATTCGTATTGGTGGGGTGAATCGACAAAAACAAGAATAGTACGATTCACTATACGTATCACACGATTCGATACGATTCGGTTCGATAAATTAAGGAATCGATTCAATACCAAGCAAGTTTCAATTCTTATTTCATCTAACTTATAATTTTACATTGTGGAGATTTGTCCCACATCACTTTTCTAAGCCACCCAACCTTATTTATATATTCTACATGTCTCTCTACCAAATTGTAATTGATTTTGGATTGGATGGTTATAAATTTCAACATGGTATGATTAGTATCAAAGTTGTATGGGATGTTTTTGCGAGTTAAGTTTTTACCTAGTGTCTATTTTATTTATTTCGTTCATTTTTATATCATCTTCACGTGCAACTGAGCAACACATGCGGGGGAGGATTAAAGACATCCCATATCACTTTTTTAAGCAATTCAAGTTTAATTCATATAATTTAGAGATTTCTCCACCTATTGCCAATTGATTTTGGGTTGAATGCCTCCAAATCTAAAATGTGTATACGAATTGTTATAAATCATAACATAATTAATAATGCAATATAAGATCATTGATCACAATAAATCTCAAACCTAGATCTCTTGCCCTAGATGCAAGTTTCTTTACCTATTACACTATATGTTCATCATTCAAGTCAAGTTCTCTATTGATTTATGACTAATTTTTTTCATATTTGTAATACATCTATAATATTTAACTATTTTAAATATATTTTTTGATGTATTTTAGAAGTTATAACCGAATCTTTACAATTCACGATTCGATACGATTCGCCATTTGAGAAAAGGTAATTTCAATTCACGATTTGATTCTCGATTTGATAATTATGGTTATATTATCTATAACTCAACTCCGCCTGTGTAGTATTTAAAGTATTATCTGTTATACAGTTGGTCCCAAGTCTAGAGAAAGGAGGATGGTTGTGCGTTAGGTAGGGGTGGGAATTTTTTGACACGACATATTAACACGACTCGAACCCTACACAAAGTTAGAGGGTTATGGTCAACTATTTCAACACGAAATTAAAAAATGATGTGATTCGATAACATGTTTAATAAATAGGTTGGGTTAGTGTTGAACCTATGTAATCCGAAAATGATTCATCTAACACGTTTAATTTCTGTGTCAACCCGAAACCTGATAAAAATACATATATAACCCGGTTATATATTCATTATGTTATGCACAGTAGAAGAAAATTTAATTTTTGTGGAAAAACTCAAAACCGGTGCCCATAATTAAAAGTGGGCTATGTTACTTAAAGTTAAATCAGACTACCGAGTTTTAAAAAAAATTAAAACCCTATTCGAAACAAACGACTATCAACTTTACCCTTTACCCTTTACCCTAAGGTTGCGCCGCCACATCAACTTGCTTGTGACGATGTTGGACAATGAAAAGGGAAAGACCACTAATATATGCTTTTTAAGAGCTTACATGATTCGTTTTCGTATAACAAAGAATTAAGAATATCTGCTTTCTATTAGTTGTTGAAGCTTTTTGTGAATATTGAGATCGATATATTAATCCATTTGTTGAATATTGAGATTAAATAAAAGAGTCAACTAGAATTATATTTGCATGAGCCGAAGAATGATAGAAGGAAAAAACTTGATGTTCTTGCTTTTTGTAAAGCACATCAATACCGGTACCCAGATTTACTATGATGGCTCTTGATGTGTTAAGTATTCCCATTTTTACAATTACTTCAGAATCTGCACTTAGTATTGGTGATCGAGTTCTTGATTAATATCGTAGTGCTCTAAGGTCTCAAATTATTGAGACTTTGATATGCACTAGGATTTAGCTGTTTGGAGAAAAAAGGTAATTGTTATGTAGCACTTGAAAAAATAAAATTGGAAAAACTCGTAGAAGATGTTAGACGATTATAGATGAAGATGAGACTAAATTCGAATCAATAAAATGTTCAACCAATGTGGTTAATGTTGGCTTTTGATCATGTAAATATATAATCAATTTTTTAACTTATTTTAGACATATATTCAATTTGAATACAAATTATACAATGCAATTAAGGATACGGGTGACTTATTCTTATTGTAGGAAATGGTCAGTGTGTCCTTGTAAGGTTTTTTGAGTTTTGCCTGTTATGCTAGTATTTTGTAGTTAATTTTTTGTAAAACAAAAAAAAATCATCAATTGTTTGAACTATGAAGTTTTTTATGTATGGATTGATGTTATTTTTCTATCGAATTATTTTTATACTTTTTGCACATTATTTGGAGCTTTTTATTTATTATAATTTATGTAATTTTATGGTTGAAATATATAAAAAATTAAAAATGTAAACTTATTATTAAACAGGTTGTAAACATGTTAGCACGTTTATAAGCGGGTAGTGTTAGTGTTATGATAAATGGCACGTTTAGGTAAATGGGTAGAGTTAGTGTTGAGAAGTTTCTGGCATGAACCCGATACGACACGACATGATGCCCACCCTTAGCGTTAGGTAGCTAACAGTCAGTACGTAAAAAAATCCGTCAGATTTTTATGAATAGCCGACCCCATTTGATTAGGATACAGGCTTAGTTTGGTTTGGTTTAGTATATTATCTATAACTTTTATTAGTATCAATTCCTCAAATTTTGTGAATTATTCTCGATATATCTCCGCTCTCGCCCCGCCTCACATTTCCCCAATCTTTTCCTTTCCATCACCGCCTCCAATCAAATAGGGGATAGGGATGGGGATGAGAGAATGGGATACCAGTACACCACATCCTCGCCCCACCTTTCCCCATTGCCATTCCTAAAGGCCCTCGTATTTCTTTCACACCTTTGTTTTAGCAAAATTTGTATAAAAGGCAATTTTTCTATTTTCTCAATTATCCAATTGTTAGAATCTCACAACAATTGCACTCCTATTGCTTTCACGTCTTAGCAAGATCTGGATAAAAGACCAATTTTCCTTTTTCTTGTTTTTCCAACTGTTAGAATCTCACAACAGTCGCACTCCTATTGCTTTCATGTTTTAGCAAAATCTGGATAAAAGACCAATTTTCCATTTTCTCGTTTTTCCAACTGATAGAATCTCACAACTATCACATAGAACTGTTGCAAAGGAATAGTTCTTCATGCTTTGAGGGTCTATTCTTTAAGTTCTATAGGAGATGGATTGTTATCAGGACTCGATAAAGCATAGTTCTGTGTTTTTTTTTCCCCAGAGAACGTTTTAATGCCTTTCCACTTGATTCCTTATTTATTACCTTAGATATATTTGGTTTTATGTTGGAGTTGTTATAAAATGCTTGCGTATCATGCTGTGTACTTTTACATTGGCATGTTGACATGTTCCACTCTAGATTTATGTTATGACCATATGTCTATTAATATCAACATGCTTTATGATTATTCTGTATTGGGGGAGAAGTTATCCATGAGTACAATCAATAAAATGAAGAAAATTAAATGTATTTATTAGAAGGAGAAATCTTTATAGCGCAAAAATTAGTACCTATTTTAGATCCCATTTAAAAAATTAGACAAAACCAGTTAAACACTGTTTTACGCTCTACAAATGTGATTTTGAATTAAAAATATGCATATTAGCAAGTTTTCCCAGAATTGTGAGAAGAAGAAAAAATTCATAGCTCCAATTTGGCAACCTTTACATCCGCAACCACCTCATGGCCACTTATGGCGGCCACCACGGCACCACTGTTATTTATAATATTTGCTCGTTTATAACACTGCTCGTCATACGACTCCCGAAAGTGAGTTATCCCCCATGGCACTACTATTCTATAAAAGGAGGTATTTTCCTCCATACGAGATAAGCTCCTACACAAGAGAGAGCTATCTCCATCTTCATGGCAAATTTCATGTGAATACCATAGTACATTATATCTATTGTTTCCAAAATATTGTTCTTTGAATTTGTATGGGTCTTTATACTATCAAAAGAAGACATTTCATTATCATTTATACTATCGAAAGAAGACATTTCGTTATCATGTCTGTCATCATATCCTTTTGCTTCAGGGTTTACTGAGTTTTGAGTCCATTCATGTTATGTGTTCATATCCTTGCTTCATAATGGCTTCTTAAAATTGTTCCCTATGTTGCACTCTGGAAGTGCTTTATGCATTGCCCAAATTGTGAACTATGTTCAGGCAGTATTGCATCAAAATTGTGTTGAATATGCAACAAGTTGGGAGATATAGTAATGTAGGGGGTAAATTTAGCCATGTTGTTTTGGTTAAAATCTGGTATATTCTTCAGAGCAACTTATGAATACTGATATCTTTTATCTTCCAGTTTTTTTTTTTTTCATTTTATGCTCCTTAAAGCTGGGACTCATGCTTCCCTGTTCTTAGAAGTGGTCATCCTGCTTTTCTTATTTCCTACTGCGTACTCTTAAATTTCTTGTCCACTGTTCCAATATTTATTTTACACGTTCTACATTAATGGTGTAGCACAGTTGTAGATCCGTGATGCTGTTATTTTTAAGAATTTGCTCTAAAATTATTAGACGATCTCCCTATGCCGTAATAAAAACTTCAGCTTTCTATTATTTAAGTTTGTTTCGACTGTTTTATGCAAATTATGTGCGTATTTCCCCCTATATACAGAATCTTCAAGGACATGGCATGTTAAGAATTTCATCAGTTGGATCTCCGGGTTCATCATCGCCTGGTACATCACAAAGTCTACAGCCTCATAATCAGCCTTGGTTGTCATCTGGATCACAAGGAAAGCCTCCTTTGCCGTCCCCACCTGTTCGATCACAAATGAATCCACTATCTTTGCAGCAAAGATCTCATATCCCTCAGCATCATTCTATGTCAACATCTTCACAGCCACCACAAGCATCATCTTCCCAACAACAACATCAACCTTCGACCTCACATCCGCCCCAGGAGCATCATGGGCAACAATTTACATCTTCAAGAGTCACACAATCTTTACCCCATCAACAACAGATTCCTAGAGGTTCAGGATTGGGAAACCAGAAACCTTCCTCACATACACTGGTACAACCCAGCACTGTTCAGTCAGGGCCTCCTAATAAAACATTGAGTGCAGAGACTGGTGAATCTTGTAATAGAATTCTGAGCAAAAGGAGCATCCAAGAGCTGGTAACCCAGGTGAGCATATTGGCTGTGTTTATATATATAAAAAGGTTGAAGACAGATCCTAAAGGGTTGGGGTTGTGGGTAAAACTCTTGGGTTGCACATTGGTATTGTTATTATTTCAACTCTTATTGTACGAAGTGTAAACATAAAACTTTGTTGAGCTTTGTTAGAAAATAAAAAGGTTGAAGACAGATCCTTGTGGTACCCTTTGTTCTCTCTCTCTCTCTCTATATATATATATATATACACACACACATAACACACACATCTTCTTTTGATTGTGTAAAGATCTTTTATATTGACAATAATGGCAATCCTTTCTAAATATATGGAATATAATTTGGGCAAATTAAAAAAAAGAAAGAGGAAAAATTGAAGAGTCACTGACAATAGATACCAAAGGACCATTTTTTTTTGGTTTTTGTTTGTTTGTTTTTTTTTTTTCTGTCTAGGCTTGACTATCTGTGAGGGGGAGAGATTGGCAATTAAGTGTTGCTGAAATAATTTAAGAGCAGGGTGAATGAAGGGTGCTTTTAGAATGTCTATGGATCGTGATGATGCTTTGCGGTGCAATATGCTGGTAAGTAGGAAATACGTCTCTCACATGAACACGGTTAAAGTAGATGTTGAGGTGACAATGTGGTAACAAGTCGGACATTGCGACACCGGGATCAGATTGGAGAACACCGATTGAGATGGTCTGGCCGTGTGCAAGGAAGACCAGGATTTGCCATTATAGGAAAGACTGATGGGGTCAAGATTGAAGTTACTCCTAGGAGATGTGAAAGACCTGAGTGGATGTGTTGAAGCTTGAAACGCCAATGGCCATAATTGTTGGCCGATACCATGACCCTTTATGGAATGGAAAGAGAAGAATAGGAAGACATGATTCATATAGTTGATCAGTAATTCTAAAGACAATGCCTTGCGTGGTTGAGTAGCTGTAGTTTGATCTTTCTTTGTGTTTACCGGCCAGAGTCCTGTTAATGATTAAAATGAAGAAATCTGTTGGAAAAGAACTCTTTTGATGGAAGCATTAAGACTTGAATATTATCACGGTTAGGAGATCATAACGAGATCATAAAGTGATCATGTAAATCAAGAGATGTATGATTACGGTAAAATTCCTTTTTGTTTTTTCTATTTGGGAGAGCATTGTTCAATAGGTATGACTTGCTGTTACATCTTATAGTTGCTGAGATGATATGATAAGTTACAAGGTTTCTTACGCTTTTCAGTTGTGTGGGTGGAAAATTTTAAATTTCTGGCTGTTTTTATGGTACATTTTGACATGTTTCATGGGATTCATTTGATAAAATAACATATGGTTTGTGAAAACGAATTCTTTTTTGTTGACCTCTGTGTTTCTTGGATAGATTGACCCATCAGAAAGGTTGGATCCTGAAGTAGAAGATATTCTTATGGATATTGCTGATGACTTTATTGAGAGTGTAAGTTGATGGATTTTCATAAGGAATTTTATTTACTCATACTTAGTCTTGCATTTATATATGGATATGAACTTTGCTTGAATCTTAAATGACATGGATATGTATCTTTCTCAAGGTTATTTTTAGAGTAGCTCATTTTAGCATGGAATTAGGAGCTTTCCAAGAGATTTGAACTCGATTCAACAAGATTTTAATACCGAGAAGATTTTATAAATCAGATGTCAATAAAGTAACATGAAATATAACAGTTTATGCATACAAAATATTTATATGGATTTATGCAATCATATGTAAAGGAGGTGTCACTATGTTCAGGGTGTTATTTCTTTGAAGAATTTTATACTAAATGATGTATCGTAGCAAAAGGGATCTAAGATATGCACACATTCACTTATCCCCAGAAAAAGAAAATGACTGTATTTAGAATCCACAGATCTGAAACTTTTCACTTAGACAGAAGGCATCTAGAAACATTTCTGTGATCTTAGTTTATTTTTAAAGCTCAAAAGATTGATGTGGTGTGTTTGAGAGAAATAAGATGAAGATTTGTTAGAGAGGATGGTTTGTTGTATCTGGAGTGGGAGATGGGTGAATTGGTATCTTATCTAGGTATCACTTTCCTACTGTGGAATAAAATGCCATCTCTTTTTTGTTTATAAATATAGACTCCAATCCTCCCCTTATCTCTAATCATCTCTATTCAAAATACTATCCCACTTCCATAATAACACAGTTACTAAAAATTCTCAACCACCTCTACCATTTGATTATCTCAATTTAACTTTCTATATATATATATATATATATATATATATTTTAGAATTTTAAGATCATCTCTACTTCTGATTTAATATAATTTTGTTTTTAATACAAAAGACTATTAATTTATTATTGTTATGTTTCCATAACAAAGTAATTACTTACAATTTGGGGTGTTACATGGGTTCTATCCCACATTGAGAGAGGTGGTGTGGCGAGATGTTGCATATATATGACTGCGAGGAGATACCTACATAACTTCCTACTATGATTTTTGGGGTGTGTTGTAAAAGCTCCAATGGAAATTGTTGTGGATGTCTTGGGCGCAGGTCATCACATGGACAATGAGAATTTAGCTAGTAAATCAGGGAAACTAAAAATGAAGCATTCAAAAGGCCAATAAAAATGAAGATTGAAGACCAAAAGGGCTCCGATCAAAGCCCTAGCCGATCAATCGAACAGATCTAGGAGAGAGAGAGAGAGAGAGAGAGTCCGTAAATTAGGGATGGGATCTAAAAGAACAAGTTACCTAAATATTGATTACATCTCTCCCGCCCTCTTCTCTCTCTATTCCCCAGCTGCATTTGCAGCCACAGTTATCCTGTTGTACAAGCACGTCAGCCCAACACCACACTCTTTGAGGTCAACAAGTTCTCAAAATAGAATTTGCCTCTCAAATGTGCCTGCATTCCGTACATTATCTCTTAATATCCGCCCCCCGCAAATGCAAAGATCACTCTCTATATCCTTCACCCTATTTGCTTAAGCACTGGCATAAGTACAACCGGAAAATGGGCGGATCTAATCATTTTAACAAAGATAGGTGATAGATCATTTCCACGTCTGCGGAATTTATTTGCGAACTCGAAATAACCTGTATCGGACACTAAGGATTTAGGTAATGGAATAGAAAGCCCTAGCCAGTGATGAACTGATTGATATACTTGTCAGCTACTTGTGCATCCCCAATGAACAAATCATCACCAAGAAGCTGGTATTTGACAAATCTCCTGCCAGGGTAGACTGCATCCGCACTAAGCCACACAAGAATGTGGTGACACAATGAGAATAACGACCAGGATGATAGGAAGCCCAAGGATTGACCCAGGAGAGGGGACCCTGCTGTGACCCAAGTCACAGCAGGGATGTTGTAGGGTATTTTGGATTTTAATTTAAATTTTATAATTTGATTAAAATTGTTTATTTTTTTATATTTGATAAATAGTTAATATATGTAAAAAACCAGATTAATCGGACATTGTTATTCATATGATTGAATTATGTTTATTTTCAAATAAAATAAACAATTTATAGGATTTTAAGAATAAAATGTAAGTTAAATGTGCACCGATCATATGCATAATGATGTATGATTGACCTAATTGTTTACGCAAATTAATTACTCATCAAATATAAAATAATGAACGATTCCAATCAAATTATAAAATTTATATTAAAGCTTAAATTATCCTCACAGCAGGGTCCTGCTGTGCCTTGGGGGCAGCAGGGACCCTGCACCCAGATTGACCCGTTGTAAAACGGATAAACTTAAAGTAGCCTTCTGCTGAGTTAGGAGCCCGAAATCTATTTGACTTGTAATCTGGATTCAACCCAAGGATGGGCGACTACCTTATTAAACAAATACTTGATCACTATCCTGTGGAACTTAAGATAAGAGGAAAGCGGTCAGTTTTTGAGAAGATCAATCATAAGATCTTACCTTCATGCAACCCTTCAATACAAATGTGAAAGCACAAGGAAAAAGGTGCCTGCTCATTTCCCAACCTAGCGTTGTTTTTTATATGAGATATCCTAGGCAAACTGTTCCTTATGAACATTTGAAGAATCTGATGTCAATTGATTAATGAAGAAAACAAATTTATCCGAACAAAATTTAACCCAAAAAACATAGTTTTTGCTTTATGCAATCAGAGGTAAAGGAGCACTCTTTAGGGTGTTATTCCATAAAGGAATTTCGTACTAGTTGATGTTCTGAAACAAGGGGAGCTTAGCTGCACATGGTTAATGCCCAAAGAATTTTATACAATGGGCTGGCAGCCTGGCACTTTTCCTTGTTAATTTATGAGAGAATGTTAAAGCACAAGTAAAAGATGGAATTTATAGTCTCATTTTGTTAACTATGGAATTGGAGCATTCTATATTACTCTTTGAGATTGTTTTCTTTGTGTTTTTTTCCTATTTCGTAACGATCAGTATAATTTCCAAGTTTATTTTTTGAGCAGATTACTACCTTTGGCTGCTCATTGGCCAAGCATCGGAAATCAACTACCTTGGAAGCAAGGGACATACTTCTCCCTCTTGGTTAGTCATGCAGGATTAATTCTGCTGGTTTGTGTATTTGTCCTAATTAACTATATGGTGCTTAATGTTCTAGTTGTGCTTGGTGTCAGAGAGAAACTGGAATATGACTCTTCCTGGGTTTAGTGGAGATGAGATCAAGATTTACCGAAAGCCAGTAAGAACTTACTGGCTGTTTCCATATGAAATGTAGTTATGTTTAATCGTGCTGCTTCTGTATGCTTAGTTTCTTGTGCGAGCCATTTTGATTCTTCTGAAACTCTCTTCAAATAATTTTCCTATCTCATGATTTCTGATGCATGATGGTTTTGCAGTTTGCTAGTGATATTCACAGAGAGCGACTTGCTGCGGTATGTTTTGAATTTGTATATTCATTTTTGTCACATGCAAAAACACTTGCACACAAATCATTGACTCATTATTGTGCAGTACATGATGACTGCTTAGTTCACTGGGTGGAGAATGCTGTGCTATTTTAGTTTCAGAAGGGGTTCAATTTAGAAATTTCTCATTTGTTTTACCAGTTATAGTCCTTATTCATTTGGACAGGTAAAGAGGTCAATTGCCTCTGCTGATACAGCAATTACTAGGAGCTCCGCTGGGCAAGCTGCCGGAAATGCCAAGGGTCATCTACCAAAGACACCTGTGAATATTATGAGTTCCCCAAACCCCAGGATGCGCGAAACTGCATGAGTGTTTTAATTGCTGGTGTGCGACGCTTATTCAACAAACAAGGTATACTTTTTCCTGGTGCTTCCATCCCCTTGACCACCAGTGTTTTATTTGAATTATGGATGAGGTAAATATTGGGAATGGGTCTTCGTCTCTATGTTATCTGGAATGCGAGCAAAGAACCTGAATGGGAGTGGGGTGCACCGCTTGTCCTAAATTGTGGGACGACAACAGTAGGCTTTTATAGATCACATTATTAGGAAGTAAGGTACAGCCTGGCCGATACGATACGTAACAGCTGAGACTTAAAGTGGTGATCTTCTGAACACAAGAACAGATTTTTTAGCATTGAAGATCCAATAACCTCAAATGTATTATTTTCAAAATTTTCGGACATGAACATATTTCTAAGGGCGTTTTTACCCATTTTTAGATTTTGTCTTTAAAAAATTCCACTCTCTGGATTTAATTTACTGTACTACTTTTTTTTTCTTCGCTGAAGGAAAATGTTAGGGAGATAAATAGAAAAACTTTGGGAATTACTTTAGATAGAAACATTAAATATTCATGTGTTCCAAAATATAAATTACTAGAGAGTTGGTGTTTTTTTGATAACAAAGATCCATATCTATGCTTAGGCCATTACATGGAAAGCAAAAAGATCAGGGTCAGTTTTTCCATATTGTGACTATTGGCATGTTATGTAGCATGTTAGGCCTACAATTGTTCCTCATATTATTGTCCTATGTCTCACTGGAAACCATGAAATATTCATCTATTTTAGTGTTGCTTAAATTTTGATTGCATTTGAATTGGCCAGTTATACCTGCCTTTTAAATCAGCTCAGGGAAAAAAAAAACCTCAAGTTGGGGCTTGAATGCTCGAGTAATTTGAACCACTTAAAAGAAAGGGAAATAAAAGAAGTCCAAGTGATGTCTAAAAAAAAGTTGTGCCCACTTGTCATTTACTTCTGCAGATCAAGTTAGAGGGGCAGGACTCTGAAGAGTTCTCAAATTATTAATGTTACAAGGAATCTGGTGTCCATATAAACATTTTTGTGCACATACACATGGTGCTTATTTTCTGACCATCAAATTTTGTATCAAGTTATGCTTGTGATGCTTGCATTATCTCATAGCATCTCATGGCTTTATTAATTTTACAGGTCAGGTTGTGAAAGAAAGGATGTGACTGCAATGGAAATGGGGCCAGCCATAATTCTCGATTATTTTTATGTTGCGTGGTGCGTATCATTGCCTTTCTGAAATTTGCAAAAAAGAAAAAAAGCTGGAAAAAGGGAATCCAAGTCAATTCATTGGCAAGAAATTGCCAGTTGAGTAATGATTTGCGACGTATTCAACTGCTAGACTCAAACTCCACCTCAAGTTGGCACCACTTTCCAAACTGCCATTTTGGGATTACTGTGTGCTGTGATTGAGAGGCCTATTACAGACACCAGGGGCTAGAACCAAAAAGACTCTGATGAGGGAAGTCCTATGAGTCACTGAAACCAAAGTAGGAGGGCCCTTGATCTATCAATAGAGGGATCAAAAAAGGGAATTTGCCATAACTACCTAGCCTCCCAGGTTTATAATATTTGCTTTAGTCATGGTTTTGGCACCCAAGATAAAGGCAAGGATAGGAGGAAATGGGGGAGATGCACAGCTATTTTTGTTACCTGCTGTGTCAAGATATGTTGAATCTTATGGAATTTTCTGCAAATTCAATGTTCTGTTTTTTTTTTTGTGGTTTATTTGATTCTCCAATTCTGTCATTTCCAAATGTTTTCACTTCGTTTGATAACTTGGCTGAAAGTTAGGTTTGTTTTTTTGTTTTTTTTTGACTTTAAACTAAATAAGTACAAAAATCTTTTGGTCAAAAAGTAGTTTTGAGCCAATGATTTGTTTTTTTTTCTTTTGTGGGGTTTGTTTGATCCTCCAATGCTGTCATTTGGGTATGTTTTTGCTTCGCTGGATAAAAGTTGGGTTTTTCTTTTGACTTTTAGCTAACTAAAAAGCTTATGTTTTTTAAGGTTTTTTTCGTTTTTTTTAATTTTTTAATTTTTTTATATTTTGATTTTTTTTTGGCGATGAGAGGATTTTATAAAGTATGCTTGTTAGGGTCAAATTTTAAAAAGTTTACTAATAATGAAAAATTAGAAAAAAAAAATCGAAAAGTCTGTTTAGTTAGTATTTTAAAAAGTGTACTCTTATATGATTTTTTTAAGGTTATGATTAATTTTTTTTTTTGTTTTTTCATGACGAGAAATTTAGAAAGTATATTTTTTAAGTTAATGTTAAATTTTTTTACTAAAAATAGAAAAAAGAAATTATGGAAAAAAAAACTTGTGTTTGTTTGGAGAAAAAGTAGTTTTAAGTCGCCAAAGTAAAAAAGTTATGATTTGACAAAACGAACCATACCTATAGGTTTTCAACTTTGTAGAAGCGAAAGTGGTGTGTCATCTTGACAACTATCAGATAATTCCCATTGCCTGAGATTTTGGCAATTCAATGTTTTTCAGCTCACATTGGTCCCCAAATATTAATGAAGGGGTGGGGATGTTGGCATGAATATTTTGAGATATTAAAAAAGAATATATTTTTTTTAATTTTATTTTATATTATCTTGAACGATTATAAAGAGAGATTCATATTGGCATAATACTCTATATTTTATTCATTTTTTTTCTTCTTATGAATATTTTTATATTATAATACGTTAGGAAGAGAGTGAAAATAGGCATGAAACAGAATAAGAAAAAAGATAAGAGATAATAAGTACAAATATAGTATGAATATTTTAATATTACATCGGGTTTATGAATATTTTGAGGCCATGTTTGATTGATCGGATTAATAATGAATAGATATATAATTATTTACCAAAAATAAATATTTCTCTGTTGAGATCGATAGGAACTTCAGTATTAAGCGATTACTCTGGATTCTTTGTCTTGTTTCAAGACTTTGTTAGAAAAATCACGAGGAATAGGATCAAAAACAATAAAAATCAATTTTATTACTTCGATGGAGAACCGGTTACAAAGACTACAAATTCTTTTAATAAATTGAAAATGAAATTACAAGGAAAGCAAATAAAAGATAAAAAAAATAGACAGTTTGTCGTGATGTGTGGATATCCCTAACATTGATTGCAATAAATATATTTATAAAATTTCTACATAAAAAACTACTAGTAACCGCTAGTAACTTCTTACTATTCTAATCATGTCTTTCACATGATGCTAAGTGCTCTTCATAAAAATAATTTATTTTAACCGCTGATCTTCTTTTGAGACGCCACTTGTCGTCATTAAGTAATTTGGGCGCTTTAGATATATATATATATATATATATATATTATTCTCTATCAAACCTTAATAAAAATATGGTCGGTTATAACAAAATTACTTTTCATTAAGTTTATAAAATATAATAAGTCATTTTGGATAAAAAATAATATTCTTGACAGAAAATTTTTAATTATGGTGTAAACAATAATCTCACTTGATAAGTAGTCACATAAAACTAATAATGAATAGATTATTAATACCATATTCTCTTAACTATTGTATATTTCACATTTTATGATATTAGTTATTGATTAGATGCGTAATCCTACTACAACTTATTGAATTCAAATAAAGAAAATATAATTTGATAGGATATATAATTAAATTTAATGTATAATCCGACCAATCAAACATACCTTGATGTGTTTGCTGATACAAGTAGTAGCTGTTAATGTTTTTTTTTAAAAGAAAAAAATTCCTAATGGGAAATTATTAGGTATTTTCATGATATTTTTTTATAAATAAAAATATTTGATTTATTTAAGTGAGTTACACTTTGTATTTTAAAGGAAAATTTTGGGTTTAGTCCTCTTTTTTATAATAGTGTTAGATTTAGTCTCAACACTTTTTTTAAATAGATTAGGTCCCATCAGGTTTAAAATTATTTTATTATATCTAATATACCCCTATTAAAGATATTATCTCTTCTAATTTAAAATTTTTTCAAATTTTTTTCAAAAATAGCATATCTTTTAAATCAAGTAACATATCTCTCTTTCTTTCTCTCTTTTCTAATTTGAAATCTTTTCAATTTTTTTTTAAAGATGGCGTATCCCTTAACTCAAGTAATCTCTCTCTCTCTCTCTCATAATTTGAAATTTTTCTAAATTTTTTTTAAAGATGACGTATTTTTTAAATCAAGTAACCTCTGTGTGTGCGCGCGCACGCTTAGCAAAATCACTCGCTATTATAATATATACAAACGATACATTTTGAAAACTATTTCACTATACACATAAATTTGATACATTTTTAAATTCACAAAATTATTAATTTTAATATATATTTCAACTCATCGCAACCAAATGTGACCACTGATACATTTATCAATGGTTAGTGAAAATATTTTCATAAAAAACATAAACCACCGATACATTTCACGTCCAATTCACTACGAATATATCACTGATACATTTATTAGTATTAAGTATTTATTACAATATCTTCTTATAACATATTTTTAATTGATAAAATATATCAGTGGTTTAGGAGAACTGCGTGCATTTAGTAATAACATACAACTGATAATTGTATCAGTGTTTAACAGATAAGTACTTTTAAAATTATTCAACACAGAATTTGCAACTGATAATTATATCACCGGTTGACAAATGTCATATTAGATTCAAGAATTTTAAAAAAAAATTAAAAAAAAGACTAAACTCAATAAAAAAAAATTAGTAAAATTAAAACTCTTATATATTTTTAAAATGAAACTAAAACTCAATTATTATAGACATAGAGGACATATGGCAATTAGATAAGGAAAAAATATAAAGTAATAAAAACGACGACTAGAAATTAAAGAACTGTCGGACTACTTAGAAGGTCCCTTGACAAAGGCTTGGCAAAATCAAGGCCTTGTTTGGCAGCCGCGTTTAAATTAGGTTTTTTTTTTGTCTTTTTAATTAAAGTTCAAAAAATCAAATTAGGTTGTTTGGTAATTAAGCTTTTAAAATAGATTTTTTGAAGCTAATTATTTGAGTCGAAAGTTAATTTTTTTTACTTTTTATTTAAATTGAATAATTTTATCTTTTTATATATTTGATTTTAACAATTATATATCGTTGTACTAATAGTAAATAAATTATGAAATATGAGTATTATTATATTTTTAAAGTTGTTAAAATTTAAATAGAATATTCTAGGAAAAGGTAATTTGATTTGATTTTTAAAATTTTTTGCTTTTTATTTTTTTTTCAAACAAATAATATTTGTTTTTTTTTTACATTTTTAATTAAAAAGCCAAAAAATTAAAGTTGCCAAACGGCCCTTAACTGTTTTTTTTTCAATGCAGACACAGTGATAGTTCCGGTGGACTCCGGCGAATCCACCCTGCTCCGAGTCATCAACTCCGCACTAAACCAACAACTTTTCTTCACCGTCGCCAACCACAAGCTCACCGTCGTCGGAGCCGACGCTTCCTATCTCAAACCCTTCACCACCCCCGTCATCATGCTGGGACCCGGCCAAACCACCGATGTGCTCATCATCGCCGATCAGCCGCCGTCTCGCTACTACATCGCCGCCAGAGCCTACGCCAGCGCCCTAGGCGCACCCTTCGACAACACCACCACCACCGCCATCCTCGAATACAAGACGGCTCCATGTCCTGCCAAGGGCGGCGCCGCAATCAAACCCGTCTCCGCTTCCTTACCGGCGTTTAACGACACCCCCACCGCCACCGCCTTCACCACCAGCCTCAGAAGTCCCCGCAAAGCCCCCGTCCCCACCGTCGTCGACGAAAGCCTATTCGTCACCGTCGGCCTGGGACTCAACCGCTGCCCTTCCGGTGCTCCGGCGAGGAACTGTCAGGGTCCTAACGGAACCCGATTTACCTCCAGCATGAACAACGAGTCTTTTGTGCTCCCCTCCAACTTTTCCATACTTCAAGCTCACCAGCAAGGGATTCCGGCAGTTTTCACCACCGATTTTCCGGCAGCTCCGAAGGTGAAGTTCGATTACACCGGGAATGTGAGCCGGGCGCTGTGGCAACCCGTTCAAGGGACGAAGGTGTACAAGGTGAAGTACGGGGCGAGAGTTCAGGTGGTTTTGCAGGGAACGAGCATCTTCGTCGCCGAGAACCACCCGATTCATCTTCACGGATACGATTTCTACATCGTCGCGGAGGGATTCGGAAACTTCAATCCCAAAACCGATACGGCAAAATTTAACCTCGTCGACCCGCCAATGAGGAACACGGCCAGTGTGCCCGTCGGAGGGTGGTCGGTCATTCGGTTTATCGCCGATAACCCAGGTAAAAAGACGTGGTCAAAAGATTAATAGCTTATTTGTTTATTTTATTTTCATTTTTAGTTAATTTTTTATTTTTTAATCAAAATTTTTTTGGTGCTATATTGATATAGAATGAAAAAATAAAAAGTTTTAATCAAGACAAAAAAAAATGAGTTAAAATAAATTAATAAATTAATAACCCCAATTTTTTTTATGCTTAAGTCTTTGCTTGGGGTAAATTGCGCAAATTTTGTTTATTTTTAATTTTTTATATCATTTTGATAAGAGAAATTAAAAAAATAAAAAAATAAAATAAACAAAATAATTTGACTTATTACTTATTTTGGTTTTTGTTTTTGCCTATTCAATTTTTTTTTTTATATTTTGGTCAAAAAATGTTTACTTTTTTACTATGAAAGAAAAAATTTAACAATGAAAAAATTTTTGATTTAACAATGAAAAAATTTACTAAATACAAAAATAAATAAAAAAAAGAAATTATCCCATATGGGACTATATTCATACTAAAAAAACTAAAATTTTTAAATCAAAATATAAAAACATTTGAAAAAAAAAACAAAAATAAACTAAATAAGTCAATAAACTAGCTTTATGTTGTTTATTTTCATTATTTCTATTGCTAGGCTACTCGCAAAAAATAACAAATTAATAAAAATTAAAAAGATTCAAAAATACACAAAAATACACAAAATAGTCTCATTGAGACTATTTGAAAAAGAAAAGAATTCTACAAAAAATTAAAAATATAAAAAAAACTACTCAAAAATTACCCAAAATTAGTGCCAACCCATCTTATTGCTCCCACTAATTCCTGATCATTGGCTGTTCTAATACAATTTCACTCTACCAAAAACAGGAATATGGATAATGCATTGTCACTTGGACGTTCACATAACCTGGGGCCTGGCCATGGTTTTCCTGGTAGAAAACGGCGTCGGAGAATTGCAATCGCTACCGCCGCCACCGGCAGATCTTCCCATCTGTTAGTTTTGTCGGTAAAGAGGCACCATCGCTGGAGATGCAAATTCAATATTCCCAATGAATATGCATTGCTTATTTCTTATTCCATTAGGATATGAGTTTTGATACGGGTATAGATATCGAATACAAATTTAAAAATATTTTTTGTGACATGAATTCTACACAACTGTAGGACACATTTCATGTGAAAAAATGTGTTTATTTTTCCCAAATTGGGGATTAGAGATAAATTCGGTCAAGAAGAGATGATGCCATGGTACAACAACCGGCACCGGCCAACTCAAAATCCGACCCTATATGGTTTTTTTTTTTGAATTGTTTGCTAACTTTTGAGTAATTTGTTGCCGATGAAATTTTTGTAGAAGTTGATTATTATGTAAGAAAAAGTTATGAAGTATTAAATTTGAGTTTCATCAAAACAAGTTTTTTTTTTTAACTTTTTAGAAAAGTATTTTGATTCAGAAGCAAAAAGTAAAGCGATGACGGTTGGAAATGCAGATTTTGAAAATTTTGAACATGATATTTAGTAATTTTTCAAGCTAAATAATTTTGAATTATATTAATATTTTTCGAAGATTCCAAATCTTAATATATTTATCTTTATGAATAGTGTAATTATGAATTTTGTAACATTCAAAATTGTTAATGAGTGAATGAAAAATTAACTTTAAAAGTGTATAATTGAAAATAGCAAAAGTTGGTAAATTTGCATCAATTTCACATTGGTTGGGAGAAGATTGATTGAGTGGCTCATATAAGCCAACCTTAGCCAAAGGGGTGTCCTCTTTGGGAGACCTAATTTTATATAAGGGAGAGGACCTACTCAATGATGGGTTCGACTCAAACACAACATGAGCCGTCGTCCGACCAGCCGTATTGGGTTGGGCTCGAGCTTGGTTTCGTTCTTATCTTTCTGCAGAAAATTTAATCACTTAAAATTTTGAATTTCTTTTTAATTTAAATTTTCAATTACCATTACTAACCGTTGAAAGTTAGAACGAACCGTTGGAGGGCTCACACCTGTTGGGTGGTTCAACCGCCTTGCCTAAATTTAATATTGACTTAACTCATAAATGTAAAACCTGTGTAGAAGCAAAACTATCTAAAACTCCTTTTCAATCGGTGAAAAGGAGTGTTGAGCCTATTGGTTTAATCCATAGTAATATTTGTAATTTGAAATTTATTAAAAAATGAGGAGGCAAAAATTACTTTATTACTTTTATTGATGAATATACTAGGTACTGTTATGTGTATTTCTACGAAGTAAAGATGAAACAATAAAAACTTTTATACTATATAAAACAGATGTTGAGAACCAACTTGGCGAAAAGATTAAAACTTTAAGGAGTGATAGGGATGGTGAATACGAATCACATTTCAGTGAATTTTTTTCATAACATGAAATTATTATCAAACAACATGTTGGGAAGATATATAAACTGGCCCAGGTTG
>JAULJZ010197344.1:0-28453 GCA_032270985.1 Heliamphora pulchella
GTCTTGAGATTATGGGTTAGAGTGCAATTATAATTTTTTAGTGGTGTGAACTGTAATTCAGTATTTTATGAAAATTATAGAAGCCCGCTGCATGTCTTTCCATAATTGCAGAAACCTCTAGTAGATATTTGTGTTCCACTGGAAGTCTAACTCATAATTACTCCCCAGATCCCTACTGTAGCCCTATATATACACAGGTAGGCTGAACCAGTTTGGGATTGATAATTCATATATCATCATTATTATGATATTATTTTTTATTGACGGAATCCACGTCTTGAATGATCAGGACTGACGATACCCCCTAAGGATGCTTATAAGTTTTGACCGGACCAAACCCTGTCGGTGGATTTGATTATCCGACGGTCAAATAAGTTAAGTGGAAGAGTTTAAGGAATATTAAGATGCCGATTAAATTAAATTGTCAGCAATTAAATTTAATTGGCGAGTATCGAGAATCTTAACGTGGGGAGAAATGGTAAGCATTTAATAACAAGAGCTCAATGCAAGAAGGTCTTGAGATTATGGGTTAGAGTGCAATTATAGTTCTTTAGTGGTGTGAACTGTAATTCAGTATTTTTTAAAAATTACAGAAACCGCTGCATATCTTTCCATAATTGCAGAAATCTCTAGTAGATGTTTGTGTTCCACTGGAAGTCTAACTCATAATTACCCCCCAGGTCTCTACTATAGCCCTATATATACGCAGGTAGGCTGAACCAGTTTGAGATTGATAGTTCATATATCACCATTATTATGATATTATTTTTTTGTCTCTCAAGACTTAAATATATCGGAGTTCTACCGGTATGAGTTTTCGGAGGATCGTAGCCTACACTACGTTCGAGGATCGCATAAAGGAATACAGTAGAAGATCTGACTGGAGTTTCAACTCGAAATCAAATCGGAGTTGAAGAATAGATCGACAAAAGGTATTCATCTAAATTTACTTTGGTTGCATGGGTTTTATTTTAATCATTCTTCGTCAAAAGTTTTATCTAGAGCCCGTTTCGGCGTTTGCCCGACCAGTTATTTTTTTATCAAAAATTGTTTTTAAAAATAATGATTTTTACAGTATTACCTCAAACATTTATAACATGCTGTTAATCTCTTGAGCGTGACCGTTTGTGTATATATGGGTATGGGGGTTGAATATCAGGATTGATGAGTCTTGCCTTAGGGCGTTTGGAATAACAGATTTGGAAGTCTAGTTAGAAACGTGTTTAGTCGACGTGTTTTCTAGTGAGGAATCTGAATAGGTTATCCAAATTGGCGTATCTATCTTGTTGGTTTTCCTTGGTATGTGAGATGTGTTTACATAACCTTAAGTGACTACGTGTTAGCATGCTTATGTATGTTATGTGTTTATATTACGTAGTAACATGTTGCAGGAAAGCTTATCTTGTTAAATTGCTTTATATAGACTTATGTCCACATGGGGAGGACGGGGACGGGGACGGGGTCGTGGCCGAGGTCGTGCGTATTTTTAGGTTCCGAAAGAGGGGAACGTTCATGCCCCATTGGAACAGATGGGCGGTGCTGACGTCGTACAAGAGATGCTTACTACTATGAGAGCTATAGCAGAGGCGACCAGGGCCGGAGTGAGGGCTCTTGAGCTAAGAGCCTTTGTGGCTTTCGTCGGTTGGATCCTCCAACCTTTTCTGGGGAGCTGGACCCCAAAGTTGCTACTAAGTGGTTGTAAGTGACCACGACGATCTTTGATACTCTTGATATTGAGGAGAATGCCTTGCGGGTGAAATTGGCTGCATTCCAACTACGAGAGGATGCGAGGGAATGGTGGAAGTTCGTCAAGACCACGGTGGATGGCATGTGGGCCGCCTTTAAGAGAGTCTTCTTGGAGAAGTATTTCCCGATATCTTCGAGGGATACATACTGTAGACACCCCAATTTGACCCCGCCTAATCTTAGGTGAATCCGATGATGAAAACAGGTAGAATGGTACTTCAGTTCGATCCTCGGGAAGTGATCCAAGCTCGGTATTTGAACCCAATCGTTCGAAAACCTTCAAACCAATGAAATTTTGTTAAACCATCGATAACTTGTTGTCCAAGTCATTCCAAAAGTGGCGACTGCCATGTTCATTGTGGCAACCGTCAATAGAACCTCTTAGAAATCCTAGCCAAAAGTGGTAACCGCCGCCTTAAACCTGGCGACTGCCAACTTGCTTTGTGGTGACCGCCAATAGAACCCTTTGGAACATTCTTTCAACATGGCGACCACCGTGTCCAACCTGGCGACCACTAACTCCAAATGGCCTGTCGTGTCCCAAAACGTGGCAGCATCTCATAAGTTGATGAACTCTATAAATACCGTACCTCTAGTACGTTTTCAAGGACAAAAAATTAGAGAGAGGTTTAGAGAGAGAAGCTCTACCGAGTTACCGAGTAATTTTGAGTCCCGACGTCGAAGCCCTGCTGAAATAATGAAATTCGAACCTCTGACGTTGAAGCCTCACTTAGATCACCACCCAAGGATTAGACCGTTGAAGCATATTCCCAACTTGAGGATCCCCCGACAATCTAGGTACCTCGTTTGGATCCTCGATCCTTCTAACTCCATTCTCTCTCTTTTGGAGTGATCGGGTTAAATTCAATCTTAATTTGCATATTCCTTTCATTTATCTAGTTAATCTTGTTTTACTTCATGTAGTTTGGTTACCCTCTTTACTTATTATTATTGTTAATTGTTATAATTAAGGCACTTACATTATATAAATGTAATTGTCAACATTACATTCATACATTCCAATTATATAGTTATGTTTATTTCATTTTGTTTCTTTATTTTATAATTAGTTTAAAGTTCCTCTATTAGTTTTTCTTATTTTGTTTCTTTAATGTCTTTTTTTAGCATTTATATTTCTATTCTTTTCCTCATAGAATAGCTTCATTTTCTTTTTCTTCCAATGTAGTTTTAATTTCTTTTTTTAAGCCCCCCTTTTTTTTTCTTTAATACTATTGTTCTATTTTTTTTTCTTTTAGTTTAATGTTCTTTTACTAATTTTTATTTTCTATCTTTTTCTTTTCTTTTAAAGTTAATGTAGTTTCTTTTACTAGCATTCTATTTTTTTTTCTTCTCTTTTATCACTAGTTTTAAATTTTCTTATAATATTTCATTTTTTTAGTATTAATTTAATTAGTATTTTTTCTCTTAATGTTAGCATTTAGTATAAAGCACCATTTTTTTCATTTTTTATATAGCTTTATTTTTTTTCATAACACTTATTTTTCTTTCATGTTATTAAACCAAAAAATCACAAAAAAGTTTTTTAATAATTGAAACTCATTTGTTCATTTATTTCTTTTATTTTTTTTATTTTGGTTAAAATATAAAATGTGTGAATAGTTAGTTTTGTTTTAGTAGTCTAATAACATTTTCTAATCTTTTTATTTTTAGCATAATTTTTTCTTTTGTGAACTTTTTCTTTTTCTTTTCCTTTAAATCTTTAAATTCTCTTTTATTATAAAATTCTTATTTTAAACTTATTTGTTAAGTAAGCTTTCTTTTAATATAGAATTTTCTCTTTTACGCATTTCTTATTTCTTTTATTTATTTATCATATTAATGTTAACATAATTTGTTTTAATAATGTTCATATTTTAGTTACGTTTCTTTAGAATAGTTTAACTTGCTTTGTAGCAATTCATGTTTAGATAGTTTTGGTAACTTCTAGTATATTTTTATTGTTTTATGAATACTATGATAGTTTAGGTTATTTTTGTTAATATTGCGTGTGGGAATGTTCTATTTATCCTTTAGTTAGAAATTGTATGTCGTAGGATTTAGGAATTTACTCCTTTATTTGTCATAATTTGGAGTGTTGTGTACATATGTTATGTATTTTTTATATTTGATTTTGGATGTTCTCTCTTTGCCTCAATTTTCTTTATTTGAATGCATTGAGAAATCTTATTAAAGAACCATTGATGATTAGTAGAAGCAAACCTTATGATTGGACGAACGGGGTGCCTAACACCTTTTTCGATTCGTTTCTTAGCCCCCGAACCCTCGTTCTCTAGTTAAACGTTTTAAAGATCAGTAGCTATTTTTGTTTTTTTTAGTTTTTCTCAAAAATTAAGTGGTGACTCCATTTTCAATAAAAAAAAAGGTTTTCAAAATTTGATTTTCAAGGTATTAAAAATATTTTTTAAAAACATTTTTGACTTGTCTTATTTTTGAAACGTTTTCCAAAACAACCCCCAAAATCCCAACGCCACAGTATTTTCTGGTGACTCCGCTGGGGACTGGTTTACAAAATCAAATAAGATGGCTAGACTTGAAAACATCATTGGTTCTGAATAAGCATTTCTCATTTGCATTTTCGCATGCATATGCATTGTTCTTCAAAACCCTCTTGCCTGGTCGACCCAATACCCTGAATGTTCATTCGTTTTGGGGATTGTTGGAAAAACGGGCAACCCTTACTGACTGTACGCTATCATAGGTGCAGTAAAAGAGTTTGAGCGTACTGTTTGACTATGTTTTGCACCACTCTAGGCATGGGAGGTATATACCCGGCTCTATTCAAAAGGTACCCTGTTTGATTGACCAAAATCGGCTTTTTGCATATAGCGAACTTAGAACTCTTCATTAAGTATTGCTAGGATTGTTTGTTTGGGCTTAAGCTAGTTCCTCTTCCGGGCTCGGCCCGGGTTTTCTCTCATCCTTCGTTTAGGTTAGCTTTTTTTTTGGGTTCTTACTCGGGTTTTGTTCTTCACCATGTTTGGTTTTCACGCCATAGTTTTCTTCTTGAGGTCATACCCGTGTTTTGTTTTGAAGCCTTTAGGGTGTTTCTCTCTCTTCTGGATTCTTCCCGGGTTGTTAGTTCTATACCCCCACCTTTTTTAGGCACGTTTTCTTTAGATCCTTGTTATACCCGCGTGAGCTAGTTTCTTACCATTATGCTGCCCATTTTTTCTTAGAATTTTAGGTCAAATCGATCCTTTCAGCCTAGTTCTCTTTTCTTGTCGGTGTGCTGCCTATTTTTTCACCCGAGTTTAGTCAAGCTTGTTTAGTTGTTATGCTGCCAGTATGAGCCAGACAAGGGCATCGTTATAGCCTTCGTGATTATCTGCTTATGATTTGCTGTTTCGGGTATCTAGGATGCTTGTTAGAATTCTCATCCAGGAAGTGTTTGATACTGGTTATTCTGCTTTTGGGATCTAGGTTTTCTTCGGGTCTAGATCATTGAGCCGAGAAGAGCACAGTCAACGCGTGTCTGGACAAGATCAGTGACGGGTAAACTTTGTAGGGTATCTGAACAACCAACTGAGCCAACTAGAATGGCAGAGAATGAGGTGAACTTGGCAGCTCTGATGAGAGCTATTACTGATATACAAAGAGTTGTGGAGCAACAGACCCAAGCTCAAAACCAATGTTAGGCACAGATTCGGGCAATTCAGTCCCGTTTGCCAGTACCGAATGAATAGCATGATGACCCAAATGGTAACAGGAAAGATTTTTGGGATGACAATCAGGTCTCTAATGGACCACAAGTTGGTCCACCACCAGTACGGATCCCTCGTCAGGTGATAGCTGAGGAAGAAAATACTGCTCAGTCTAGAGAATCTGTATTGGTTGAGAAAATCGACCAGATGGAAAAGGTCCTAAGAAAGGCCAAAAGGATTGAAGAATACATGTTAGATGTGGGAGGACTATGTTTGTTCCTAGACGCTAAGCTACCGAAAAAGTTTAAAATGCCAGATATAGACAAGTTCGATGGAACCGGAGATCCCAGAATTTATCTCCGAATGTATGTTGGTACCCTGTCGCCAATAGAAATTGATGACTAGTTGAAGCTCAGCTCTTTCACTAATCTCTTTTTAGAGCAGCCCAAAAATGGTTCCTCTCCCTCGATGTAGCCAAGACCAGAACCTGGGAGGACATAGCTACAGCATTTGTCGATCAGTATAGCTACAATGTCCAACTGGACGTAACTACCCGAGTGCTCGAAATGACTCAACAGGAGAACCAGGAGTCTTTTGTTGATTTCCCGACTTGATTGAGGGGTAAAGCCGCTAAGATGACAAATCGACCCACTGAGAAGGAACAAGTGAGGATCGTGGTTAAGAATTTGTAGTCTCCACGGAAACAATATCTTATCACTCAGCCGCTTTCTACCTTTGAACAGTTGTTTGACGCTAGAGTTCAGATAGAAGATGCAATTCAGTTTGGGGACATCGAGAAAGCTGAACCTAGCCAAAAACCTAGAAGAACATTCCCAACAAGCCACCAAAACCAAAGTACCATTACCAACCTCGTGTCTCGCTCGAACGAGGTAAACCTGCTGAACCCGTCTTCTTCCTCCCAGCAATCCAATCATACCCAACAGTCGGACAATGGCCAACAACAGCAAAGGCCGAGGAAGGCCTTCACTCCCCTCAACATTTTTTTATCCACTGTCCAGAGTCGACTCGTTGAGAAAGGGCTTATCAAGCCATTGGACCCCATGCCTTTACTTGATCCCCTACCGCCGAGGTTTAATGCTTCTCAATACTGTGCCTTCCACCAAGGTCACGAACACCTAACTGATAAGTGCTTAAGGCTCCGACATGAAATCCAGAACCTCATTGATAACAAGGTGATCCTGCCACCATCTACCACCTCAAAGCCGAATGTCACGACTAAACCAATGCCAAACCATACCAGGCAGGCTGGGGTAAATTACATGTCTCTGGGAGAATCAGAGAACCCGAGTCGATATATCTGTCTAGCATACTTGCCACGTCCTCATGTTTTAGTTACTGAAGATCAGGAAGTTTGTTCATTGATTATAACCGAAAATGGCTGGGATGCCATAGAGGAGTGGAATGATAATGACTAGGAAGAATATCAGGCAGTAATTCAAGAGGAGGAGCACAACGAAGAAGATGATTAGCCCTTGAATTCCCTAGCCCGACCTTATGGATTTGGCCACGTGCTTGATGGCATCACTCTTCCCTAACTTTTTGAGGAAGACATATACGTCGACGAGATGCAATCCTATTAGCTGGTAAGGGTCGTGTTAAAATCAGATGGGGCCGAGTGGATCGACTTTTGGGCCGCTCGGGAACAGCAGGTGGACTTTATTAAAGAGAAAATTTAGGAAGAAATTGATAATACATGGGCCATCGAAGATGATGAGGAGAGAAGGGAAAGAATAGCAATCGGTGATTTAGGCGATTTGTGGGCATTTGAAAGCCCTCCTCTTGTAAATGAAGTACAATAGACCAACGACACGATAACGGGATTATGGGATCCCGAGGAGGGAATAGAACATCCGACCAGAAGTGGGTGGCATTTCAAGCCAGCCTAGTTAGAAAAGGGGCAACCAAGCGAAAAAGGAAAGGAGAAAGAACAAGAAGAAGAGGATGATGCAGTGCTGAAGTAGTTAAAGAAGACGAAAGCTAACATCAACATTTGGGGGCTACTAATGGCCTCGCATAAATACAGATAAGCTGTGCTAAAGGTTCTGAATAAAGCCAGCGTTCCAATAGAGGCCACCCCAGAGAAACTAATTAGACTTATTCTGCCGGCGGTAGAGCCGAAAGTCAATTCTTTTTTCGATAAAGATCTGCCAGCAGAGGGAAGGAATCATAATAAGCCGTTACACATTACCATTAAATGCCTGAACAAATGAGTCCCTATGACTCTTATCGATAATGGGTCTGCATTAAATGTATGTTCACTCAGAACAGCGCTCTGTTTAGGACTAAAGACGGAACACTTCACCCTGAGCAATCAAGGAGTCCGGGCCTATGACAATACAAGGAGGGACGTACTGGGACTTGTATTGTTTGCAATATCGGTAGGGCCCTAGGAAACATCAATCGAGTTCCATGTACTTGATGTACTGGCATCTTTCAACTTGTTGTTGGGAAGACCCTAGTTGCATGACCTAAGTGTTCAGGCTGTACCATTGACTCTCCATCAGAAACTGAAGATGGTAAGAAATGGGGCAGTTCTAACTATTCACGGAGAAGACTGCATTCATCCCCCAAGAAGAGGAGAGGCTCAACTCTGTTGAAAGTTCAGCATAGTGAAGATGATGTATCGCTCAGTGGTTTCTGATTTGATGAAGCACAGGCTGTCCAGATGCTAATGAATGAGGAGGAAAGGTACATCAACCCAAGGGCAATCACGATGATGAGGCAAATGTCCTACTTTTCGGGTATGGAATTAGGGCGAAAACAGCAAGGAATCCCTGAACCTATTCAGGTATTACCAACTTCTCGTCATTTCGGTCTCGGATACAAATCGATGGAGGAAGATTTGGAAGGGCCTAAGAAGGGACGGAGGGTCAATTATTCAGGAACTCTCAATGGATACTTTGTCAAAGAGAGGGAAGATTTCCCATACTGCGACTTTCTGGAACCATGGATCGATGAAGAAACCAATAAAAAGATGCCAGGGCTGGAGATCTTTTTCGGCCATCAGTTGTCTAATACAGAGGAGGAAGTGAAAGGGAAAGAGGAAGAAGAGAAGATTCAAGAGGAAGATTGGGCTGACAAGCTCGATGGAATCGGCATGGTAACATTGTTCAATGAAAAGATGGCACAATTGCAAGTAACCGACTCAGGTTGCTTCATGGTGGGCTTCAGTGCACCAGCAGGCTGCACTAGGCTCATCGTCAATGCGGTTGAAAAGAAAGTGAAGAATTGGACCATCGAGTCATGTAATATGCAAGTTGTCTATCTTGAGTCCAAGTTTGAGTCGGAGTCTGTAGTCAAGGGCATGTCTGTTGATGCTCCTCTCCCTGCTTTTACTGTTGAATTTGTAATTTCTTCTACTTTTAATGAAATGAACGAAATTTCTAGTTACTCTTCTTTGTTTGATTTATTTCATACGCTTTTCGACGATTTTGAGTTCGACGAGGATATCTCTGAAAAAATAAAATTTTTAATAAAAAGAGAAGAAGAAATGCGTGCTCAACGTCAATAAATTTGGGTAATGAAAATAACCTGCAAAATGTTCAAGTTGGTTCTTATTTGTCCTTAGTTGAACAAGAACAATTAATAACTTTATTAAAAGAATTCAAAGATGTATTTGCATGGTTTTATGAGGATATGCCCGGAATTGATCTCGACATTGTCCAATACCATATCCTCTTATACCTTGATTCCAAACCGGTCAAACAAAAATTAAGACGGATCCGGCCAGAATGGGCTTCGAAGATCAAAGAGGAAGTTGCCAAACAGATCAATGCAGGATTCCTCATGGTAACTGAGTATCCAAAAATGAGTAGCCAACATCGTGCCAATTTTAAAGAAGGACAGACGTGTCCGAGTCTACGTGAAATTTTGGGATCTTAACAAATCTAGCCCGAAAGATGATTTTCCACTGCCGCACATCGATGTTTTGATGGACAGTACAGCGGGGCACGCCTTGTTGTCATTCATGGATGGCTTCTCCGGGTACAACCAGATTCTGATGGATCCCGAAGACAGAGAAAGGACGACGTTCACTACACCTTGGGGCACCTATTGTTATCGTGTGATGGCGTTTGGTTTGAAGAATGCATGAGCAACCTATCAAAGGGCCGCCACTACTTTACTACATGACATGATACATAAGGAGGTCGAAGTGTACGTGGACGATATGATAGTCAAGTCCAAGGATCAGGATGGCCACATCACAACATTGTGAAAGTTCATTAAAACGATTCGAAAATACAAGATACGGCTCAATCCATAGAAATGTGCCTTTGGAGTTACTGCCAGAAAGATGCTGGATTTATGATCACGCAACGAGGCATTGAAGTGGACCCTTCAAAGATCAAAGCAATTTTAGAAATGCCTTCTTCAAGGACCGAACGAGAAGTCAGGGGCTTTCTGGATAAAATACAGTTTATCAGTCGATTCATCGCAAAACTGACAACTACTTGTGAGACGCTCTTTCGTCTGCTGAAGAAAGGAGTCGAGTTTGAATAGGATCAAAAATGCCAAGACGCCTTTGATGCTATATGACAGTATCTGCAAAATTCACTTGTTCTAGCTCATCCTGAACCTAATAGGCCATTGATTCTTTATCTGTTAGTGACTGACTCGGCTATGGGATGTATGCTGGCGCAAGAGGGTGAAATTGAAATTGAAAACGCTGTCTACTACTTAAGCAAGAAGATGACAGGATTAGAAATATGATACACACCACTAGAGAAGACATGCTGGGCCTTGGATTGGGCTTCCCATAAATTGAGGCATTACATGTTGTCTTTTACAGTGAATATCATCTCCCGAATGGACCCATTGAAGTACCTGTTTGAAAAGTCGGCACTGACAGGAAGGTTGGCTCGATGGTTGCTGTTATTATCTGAATTTGATCTTCAATATGTCACCCGAAAGTCAGTCAAGGGCAAAGCAGTGGCAAAATTCCTGGCCGATCAACCAGTTGAAGGAGGTGAAGACACAGAGTTTCAGTTTTCTGATGAACGGCTGATGAAAGTCGGGGATGACAAGTGAACTCTATATTTTGATGGCGCATCCAATCAATATGGCTATGGAATAGGAGTCCTTCTTGTCACTCCTGACGAATCCCACGTTCCTTTGTCTCTAAAGCTCAATTTTGAAGTTACCAACAATTAGGCTAAATATGAAGCATGTTTAGCTAGATTGGAGGCAGCCTTAGAATTAGGGGCAAGAAAGTTAGAAGTCATTGGATATTCAGCACTGGTAGTTTCATAAGCGAGAGGAGAATGGAAGGTCAGGAACCTAACCTTGATTCTCTACCATCAAGAGCTAGAGAAACTGATACCATGTTTCGAATCAGTGATCATTACCTATGTGCCTAGACTGACTGCAGAACAAGTTCGCTGATGCACTGGTCACCACCCTAGCATCCATGATTGACATACCATCCGGAGTCAGAATGAGGCCTTTGATAATTAAACAGAAGAGAAAGTCGGCATACGAAATGACAGCCACAATTGAAGAAAGTACTGACGACCTTCCATGGTACTTTGACATTCAGAACTTCGTGGTGAAAGGAGAATATCCCAAGTTTGTGAGCAAAAAGGATAAAAGGGCAATACGACGATTATCTACACAGTTTGTCATTTACGGTGGAAGACTATACAAATGAGGGCATTCTAGGGTCAACAAGCTCTATGTCAACAATGAAGAAGGTCAAGAACTGATGAAAGAAATCCATGCGGGAGTTTGTGGGCCACCCATGAGCAGAAATATGTTAACCAAAAAAATCCTACGGCAAGGGTACTTTTGGATGACAATGGAGACAGACTGTATACAGTTCGTGTGAAGGTGCCATAAGTGTCAGATTCATGCAGACCTTATGCACGTTCCTCCATCTCAACTGTATAACCTAACATCACCATAGCCATTCTTAGTATGGAGCATCGATGTAATCGGCAAGGTAACACCAAAGGCATCAAATGGGCATAAGTTCATCCTAGTGGCCATTGACTACTTTATCAAGTGGGTGAAAGCAGCCTCCTACTTGGTATTGAAAGCCTCTCATGTTGCTAAGTTCATCAAGAAAAACATCATTTGCTGATACGGGGTCCCCTATGAGGTCATCTCAGATAATGGCTCGCATTTTCAAGGAGAGGTCTTGGATCTTTTCGAAGAATATCAGATAGTGGCTCACAAGTCCTCACAATATTGGCCGCAGACCAATGGAGCAGTTGAGGCAGCAAACAAGAACATCAAGAAAATTCTACAAAAGTCAATCAACTCACATAAGGATTGGCCAGAGCATCTACCATTTGTACTTTAGGAATACCGAACGTCGATCAGAACTTCAACTGGAACTACACCGTACTCCTTAGTGTACGAGATGAAAGTTGTACTTCCCATTGAAGTGGAAATACCTTGGTTAAGAGTAGTGGCCGAAGCCAGTATTTCATAAGCAGAATGGTAAAGGAACTGGATGGAAGAGTTGCTCTTGTTTAATGAAAGAAGGCTGCAGGCTCTGTTTCATGTACAAGGATACCAGAGGCAGATAGCTCGAGCGTTCAATAAGAAGGTCAAGACCCGAGATCTCAGAGAAGGAGATCTGGTTTTTAAGGAAATCAGATCCCCTATCTTTGACCCGAGAGGCAAGTTCAAGCCTCACTGGTTCGGACCGTTTCTCATCAAAACCTTCATGATAGGTGGTGCAGTCATTATTATAGATTTGGATGGCAATGTATTTTTTACTCCAGTTAACCTCGATCAACTCAAAAATTACAATCCTTGAGATAAAAATAAAGAGAAAGCAAAAGCTTGCTGGGTTAAAAATCAAAAAGGCAACTCAGGCAAAAGTTAGACCAACCCGTAAGGTCGAAAATCTGAAAGGGCGACCTTGGAAAAAGTTAGGGCATTACAAAAGGAGAGTGTTAATACCCGAGTGAAAACCAAGCCCGAACTACATTATGGCCTGAGTCCATCTTTTTAGGATACGTAGGCAGCTTCTTTTGAGAAATCCAGCCACATTCTGTGTTTTAAACCGTTTTGAATCCGAGTAAAGCCAATGCAAATTTTATTTGAATTCTGATAATAAAGTCATTCAAACTTTGGATAAATTTAAGCCATTCTGAAAGTGGGAGTTTTTCATTGCTTTAATTAAAGCTACAAAGTTTTTAAAGGGAGGGCACGTAAGTCCCAAACTCTACAAACAAAAGAGGAAAGCTATGAAATCTTTAAGACAAAGCAGGAAGCTTCAAATCCTTTTCCTTTTTGCTGTTTATTTTTCTTCTGCTTTATCTTTCTTCTCCCGATCCTGCATCAGCCATGTCTTATACTCAGCAGAAAGCTCAGGACACTACAACTCTTGCATCTCCATACGTGAATGAGAGGGCCAAGCATCCTGATACAGTGTTAGAAATGGAGGCCACAGCGCAGATGAGAATAAACGACCTCGAATACTGGGAAAAGATGATCTGACTGCGATCGAACTGCCACATGATCCAATGGGGGTAATAGAAAGTAGTCTGACACAGACCAACGAGCAAAACACCAGGGTGATCCATGGTAGTCAGGGTCATAGCAGGGATCCGCCACCAGGGGCACTGCCAAGTATTATCTAGGCCAGTCAGGGATGAGAGATACTATCGTCAGGCAGTCTCAGTGGTACATATCTGATAATAGGGGCGGTAAAGGAAAACTATAGCACTGTGTCTATCAGTAGGTGATTTTTGTACAAGGTTTACCTTCTCCATCAGCTAGATCTACAACAAGAGTTAAAACAGTGAAGGAAAAACCTTACAATATGACAGAAGTCTGATAAAAGTTTGAAGTTTACCTAAAGAAGTAAAGGGCTGCCAGCAAAAGTAGTGGTCTCACCACGATGAACGGCATCTAGACCCAGTAGTGTCTCGGCTAGAACAAGTGGTATAAAGTCCTTTTCCATCCACATTTGGCCAGTAATGTAAACTAATGCACAGCTAACCCACCCATCAGAGGGGACAAGAAGATACTGGGCAAGAAGACAGAAGCAAAGAGCATAACGTTGCTGCAGCTGAAAGTCGAGGTCAATAAGGTCACCAGTAGGACAAATTCTGTCAATGATCCAGGGTATGTCAAGACAGTTATCTAGTGTTTGAAGAGAGGCCTCCATCTTAGATAGACCACAAAGCTGTATCACCTGCTGACGGGTTGAAAGAAAGAAAGTGAGAACTATAACGGAGCTTTGAGGGGCCAAATCCAAAATGGTAGCAAACTCCTCCACAGTCGGGCATAGCTCTTTAAGGCCGAACCGAAAGACGCGAGATTGCGGGTCCCATAGCTAAGCAGCTGCTTTCAGCAAAGGCCCGTCAGTCTTTATGGCCATGAGAGGAAATAAGGAGTTGATGCCGAAATGGGCGAAATTTAAATGTTCGACATGAGAGAATGCCTAAATCCATGAAGAAAGGAGATTAGCCATCTGGATCAGAACAACAAAAAATGGAGCCTCCAAGGCTGTATTTATAAGGCAGAAAAGGGCAGAAAATCAAAATTTCAACAAAAGGCATATTCATTGTGGCGACCGCCACCTTGGAGCTGGCGACCGCCAACTCTAAAAAGTATAGTACAGTGACATCAACCCTTTGACAAGGCAACCGCCAGGTTTTAAATGGCAACCGCCATGTCAGTCTCCTTGGAAGTGGCGACCGCTATGATGTGTTATGGCGACCGCCATGTTTAAACATGGCGGGTGTTTGTCAGTTTGCAGTTTGTGTGATCTGTATAAATTTTGACAATTAGAATTGTGCATCCACGATAGTGTGAACATCAAATAAAAGAAAGTCATACAAGCAGATAAACATGTAAAGTATGGCACAAAAATACGTAGAATGTATCAAAATGTAAACTGGGGCACCCAGGCCCAATAAGTAATGAAAGGGGCACGCAGGCCCATAAATGTACCAAGTTGGGGTACGCAGGCCCATGAAAATAAAAAATAATGTATCTAAAAGATAAATAAAATTGGGAAAGGGAAGCTCTCTCTCTCTCTCTCAGGTATGCCTCGAGCAGACCCGGCGGGAGGAAGGACCAGCCTCATCCGAACTGACATCCTCAAAGAGCCGCTCAATGTCATCATCACCGTCGCTGCCGAAAGAAGAATATGCAGCCCTGGAGTGACTCCGAGCGGAGGAGATGGACCGTCTGGAGCGAACTCGAGAAGATGCCCGGGAACCACGACCTCGAGCAGGGGTAAGAGAAGGAGCAGGAGCACGTGGTGGTACTATGCCGGCAGCTGGAACTAGAGGCTATCAAAAGAAAAGTAAGACTCAAAGTAGAATAATGATAGAAAGTGCCGAAAAATTGAAAAGTACAAGCAGGATACTCACAATGGCCACTGGCTTAAAAGCAACGCTGGTTGCTAGCATCGAGGCATTTATCTGCCGAACCAGTGCCCTCAGGACGGTGCCCATCAGCATCGTACGGTCTAACCAGGCCTGGTCAATCTGCAAAGAAGAGAGTAGTTCAAGGAAAATAGATAAGTAAGAAGAGTAAGTAACTGAAGGAAAGGAAAAAGGTAAACTTGGTCGATGTCAGCCCTGAACTCCGGTGCTGGCGGAACAGGGACCGGCAGAGGAAATGGAAAGCTGTATGCTACGGTCTGAACATCCCATGGGATCTCTGGGCCCCTCATCCCACCAGCAACTTCAGCAGTAGCTCCAGCAGCAGCGGCTTCAGCAGCACCGGCATCAACATCCGCCGGTGCCCGTCCCCTCCTCCTGCCACCAGGGGCAGCCGGACTAGGACCTAGTGGTCTTTGCAGATGGGCCTGGGCCCAGGCCGTGTAGTCCTCCTCTGGCACTAGAAGCTCGGCAGCATGCGTCCCTACCAGCTCCAATAGAAGATCTACCCGGCTCAGGCGATCAGTCTGGCGCATACAAACTGGAGGGACTACTAGGATCCGAAAGTGATCCAGGCCAAGTGACTAGCGAACCACCCGCTCTCCTAGATAATATTCCCGTCCGAATGGACCCTCCAGTAGAATCTGTCTCAAAATGAGATCTTGACTGCGCATCAGATTTGAGTCGGCCCGATCCTCTATCCTTCTCCAGACGTCCCAATGAACCTGCAGAGGTCTTAAATGATTCATGGATTAGATAATGGATAGGAGTATATAGTTGTTACCTCTGTCCTTTGTGGCAGAGTCGGTACATATGATTCATTTTCTCTTCCCTCGGTGTGTGATTCGAGTGGGAAATAACATTTTGGTTACTGTTTTCTTTAACTGTAAAACATTATTTGCATTGTTTAAATGCTTGGTTTTGTGGATAGAAAACCGTTTTGGAGGCTTATGGGAGTCTGATAGGAAAACTTGGGGTTTTATGAAGTAAAATATTTTAGGCTATGTGGTTGAGTTAGCTCCTACTATATGATTGCATATCCTGCTTTACAGCTTTATAGTCTGTTTCTATTAGGTTTTGGCTCACGGTATGGGATTTTATTATAAAACCATTTTTAGGTTTGGAGATTGATGATCATAAGGAGTTGATCTAGTGGTGCCTGCGGTGGTGGAAGACTTTTATTAGTTTTTCTTTTTGTATGCTTGTTTCTGAAGGCGTGTTTTATACGCCTCAGGGTGATATATTTATGCATGTTGGAACTTGATATTTTCTATTTATGAGAGCTGCATATTGGATATTCTTTGGTTTCAATAGGTGGATTTGATTGTGTGAAAACCTATTTTTTTATAAAACTGGTGTTTTATAGATTTTCACGTGACCCTGAATTTTGGGGAGTGACAAACTAAGTCAGCATCTACGTAGCCTTGCAGCTTCAGTCCTATTCATGTAAAACACAAGGAAGTCTCTATAGTCCCCTTCAAATATCTCAGAATCCATTTGACAACATCCCAACACTGCTTCCCTAGATTGCTCATGCATTTGCTAACTACTCCCACTGCATATGCAATATCTAGTTTGGTACAGACCATAGCATACATCAGGTTACCAATAGCCGGTGCATAAGGAACCTTGCTCGTGTGCTCTTGCTCTGCTCTTGCGTCATTCATGTTGAACCTGCTCAGCACCTTCTTCACATATTCTGCCTGAAATAATCTCACAAGTCCTGCGGCTCTGTCTCTGACTATCCTCATCCCAAGGATTTGCTTGGCAGCTCTCAAATCCTTCATGGCAAATTGCTTTGACAGCTACTTTTTTAGCTTGTTGATCTCTTCGATGCACAACTCGGCAACGAGCATATCATCTACGTATAGCAACAGAATGATATATGAGCTTTCAAAACTCTTGACATAACAGCAATGATCTACCTCTAGCCTGGTAAACTTGGTACTTTGCATGAAACTATCAAACTTCTAATAACACTGCCTTGGAACTTGTTTTAGACCATATAAGCTCTTCTTCAATTTGCAGACCATGTCTTTCTTACCTGTCACTGCAAATCCCTCAGGCTAGCGCATGTATATGTCTTCTTCCAACTCACCATGAAGGAACGCTGTCTTAACATCCAACTGCTCGGGGAGAATATTTTAGTGAAGTCAACTCCTTCCTTCTACTGAAATCCCTTAACAACTAACCTTGCCTTGTAGCGCCTACTGCTGTCAGGATCTTCCTTCACTCTGTATACCCACTTGTTGTACAAAACCTTCTTTTCAGCTGGCAATCTAGTCAGCTCCCATGTCTACTTTGTCAGTAGGGAGTCCATCTCATCTTTCATTGCTGACTCTCACTTTATCGAACTCTCGGTCTGCAAGGCTTCTGTATAACTTTTTGGCTCACCACTGTCAGTGAACGGAATGTAGAACAAGGATGGTGAAAACCGTGGCGGTCTGATGCTCCTACAAGACCTCCTTTCTACTGTCACTGGTGTACTGAATTCCACCTGTGGGTTCACATTCTCCTTGTTTTCCTCATCCCCATTCTGTTTGGCTCCCTCAGAAATGTTATCCAAGTCAATGAACTCGAATTTCTTTATCTCCAGCAACGCACTGTCTGTCTCAGCCTTTGACTTATCCTTATAAAGCACCTGTTCATTAAAAACCACATTCTTGCTTCTGGTGATCTTCTGATTTTTGTCATCCTAAAATCGATAGCCAAACTCATCATCTCCATAACCAATGAATTAACATTTTCTAGACTTTGGTTGCGACTTACTTCTAGCATCAAAATCAACATGATCATATGACGTGCAACCAAAGACTTTTAGAAAAGATAAGTTCACCTCTTTTCTGCTCTAGACCTCCTTTGGAATTCTAAATCCCAATGGTACTGATGGTCCCCAATTTAGAAGGTAGGCTGCTGTGTTCACTACATCAGCCCAAAAATAGTCGGGTAGCTTATAACGTAGTCTCATGCTTCTAGCTCTCTCATTTAGTGTCTGGTTCATCCACTTAGCCATGCCATTCTACTGTGGCGTTCCTAGGATGGTCTTCTCCCACCTAATTTCACTAGCTACATAGAAATCCTTGAATCTCCCGTTTGTGTATTCAACTCCATTGTTTGACTTCTGACACTTCAGCTTCAATCCCGTCCAGGCTCATCTAGGGCCTTCCACTTCTTAAAAGTTTCAAACACATCGAACTTGTGCTTCAAAAAATAAACCCATACCTTCCTACTGGAGTCGTCAATGAATGTCACATAATACTGTGAGCCTCCAAGAGATGCAACTGGGGAAGGACCCCACAGATCTGTGTGTACGAACTCTAGCTTGTTTGGCTTTGGTGTCCTGCCTCCTTTAGAAAGTTGACCTTTCTCTGCTTCCTGAAGATACAACCCTCACACAAATTAAATTCCACAGACTTCAAACCTGGCAACTTGCCCTTTGACTACAGAGTTTTCATCCCTTTCTTGCTCATATGCCACAGCGTCTGATTCCATAAGCTCGTGTCTGAACCACTATCTGCCAATGCCACTATATTCCTTATACTAGTAGTCATGTATAAGGTACCTGTCTTTGATCCTCGAGCCACTAACATAGCTCCTTTGGTGACTTTCCACGTGCCACCAACAAAGGTCACTGAATGACCTTCTGCATTTAATTGTCCAACTGAAATTAAATTTCTCATCAGCTTAGGTACGTGTCGTACCTTCTGTATCTTTCACATTGACCCGTTCAGCACTCTAATTCTGACGTCGCTTGTACCCACGATGTCTAAAGCCTCTCTGTCTGCTAAATATACCTTGTTGAAGTCACTGGCAATATAATTTTTTATAATCTCTTGATGTGTCATCGTGTGAAAGGATGCTCCTGAATCTAACACCTAAAAATCAATAAGGCTATCACCCGATAGGAGCAAGGCATTCTGGACGTTCTCTGTCATAGCATTGGCTGACTCACTGTCAGCCTTCTTCTTCTGCTCCATACAGTTTTTCTTGATACGGTCAATCTTGGCATAACCCCAGCATTTAATCTTCCATCCTAACCTGGACTTGCTTCTGCCTCTTTTGGACTTAGACCTGCTCCAGTTCTGATTCCTATCATTATCTCTACCCCGTGCTTTAACATTTAATGTTGTAACAGCATTCGACCCCGAATTAGATACCTCACCAGAATTCCTCTTGCGAACCTCCTCGCTCAATATCAAATCTCTAACATCGTCGTACTTTAGTTTATTTTTACAGTTAGAGTTACTCATTGTCGTTCTCATAGCCTCCCAACTGTTTGGTAGTGAGGCCAACATAATCAAGGCCTTGACTTCATCATCAAAACTAATATTCACTGAAGATAGTTGATTTGTGATTGTTTTGAATTCATTTAGGTGTTGTTCAACGAGTGTACTCTCAGCCATCTTTAGGTTAAATAGTTTCTTCATGAGGTGTATCTTATTATTTACTGATGACATCTCATATATACTTGACAGTGCTGTCATCATATCTGCTATAATCTTCTCCTTGATTACGTTGTACGCCACTAACCGAGATAACGTTTATCTAATGACTCCAAGCACCTACCTGTCAAGCAGCGCCCAATCCTCATCCTTCATGCCCTCTAGTTTGGATCCCAAGAGCGACAAGTGTAGCTTCTTCTCATACAGATAGTCTTTTAATTGCATCCTCCAATTATCGAAGTCCGAATCATCAAACTTCTCGATTCCTATCAATCTACCTTCTTCTGCCATGTGTGTTTGTCAACTTCCTAACCCTGAGCTTTGGTACCGGTTGTTGGGGATTAAAACGCGATCACTAATCCCGCCCAAGATCAACAACGATCACACAAATCACAGAATAATCACGAAGAAGAGAGAAAGAGGCAAGCCAAGCACAAACACAAGGTTTACGTGGTTCAGCAATTTGTGCTTACGTCCGTGGGATCACACACTTTCTCTATATGATTGGAGGTTATAAAGGAGAAGAAATTCTTGGGAGAGAAAATACAAAATATCACAGAAGAAAAATAGCACAACACCCTAGCAGCTTTATAGCAGGCGATCCTTGTATAAACCGATCGATCGGTCTAAAGATGAATCAATTGGTCTATCAAGCGGCCTTTCACTGCTCTCAATTTCTCGCCTACAGACACCACTGATCGATCGGTCTATCATAAAAATTGATTTTTCTTTTCATCAGCTCAACACCTAGCAAGCTCAAAGGTATTTTAAATAGATTTTGATAATTTTATTAATTCACATTTTTTAAATTAAATGATTTAAAAAGATTATATTTTTTTCAAAAGGTAGTGTCAACACTACATACTAACTGACTTGACACTTTATGCCATTTGCGCTGACATATTGCGCTAAATGGATTGACACTTAGTGTTCTTGCACAGAACGTTTTGTGTCGACAGCAATTGGCTTTTGGGTCGACATCTATAGGTAAAGTACATTTGACAAACTCAAATGTGTCAACACCATTGAAATTTAGGGTTGACTCCTTGAGACATTTCAAGAACTCAAGTGTGTCAACACCAATGATCTATTGTATCGATACCTCCCATATTGGACTAGAATCCAAGTTGAGTTGACACTAGTTACAACCTGTGTTGACACTATGTCAAGGGCAGAAGAGCACATTGAGTTGACACTAATACACGGATGAGTCAACACTTTAGCACCTTGATGGCATTCAACTTGTGTCGACACTAACATGCACTTGAGTCGACACCAAGTGATCCTTCGAACTTCGGGTTCTCGTGTCAACACTAGAGACAAAATGAGTCAACACCTAGACACCATCTGGGAAACTCAAAGTGTGTCGACACCAACGAAGCAATGAGTCGACACCAAGACTTCAAGTCTTCCCCTGGACACTGACCCAAATGTGTCGACACCAAAGAACAAATGAGTCGACACAAAGGTATCCTCCAGAAATAAGCAATTTGGGTTGACATCAAAGAAGACAAGGGTCGACACCAAAATTTCAGTAGCCAAAGTTGGACTTCCTAGGTCAATACCAAAGTGATTAGTGTCGACACCATTTTTCTAGTAACCAAGTCAGACTAGCTAAGTCGACACTAAAGAAAAGAAGTGTCAACACCATTTTTTCAGCAGCCAAAATTGATTGGCTGAGTCGACACCAAAAACGGTTAATGTCGAACCAAATTTCCAATAGCTAAAGTCTCTTATTTGAGTCGACACCAACGAAGCCATGAGTCGACATCATAAGAAGACAATGAAGCCTTGAGTCTACACGAACTCTAATTTGAGTCTGCACCCAGGTCCCAACTGAAAAACTGAAGTAATGAAAGCGTCGACACCAAATGTTCCATGAGTCGACATCTCAGTGTGGGTGAAAAAAATACAAAAATTTAGTCAACACCAACGATGTAGTGAGCCGACACTTTTAACTGAGAACCAAGGCCAAGATCAATTTGTGTCGACATTAAAGAGTTTTGTGTCGACACCTGCGACGGATTCAAAAAGGGCGTTAGTTCAAACGATAAAATTTTTAGAAGCATTAATTGTCTCCACCAACCACCAACGGTTAATTACTTCAGTGGACTATACAAAGAGTAAATTTTAGAGCTTCAAACTACTAGATCACTATTCTATTGATTGCATTGAAAGTTTTTATTCTTCCCTAGAGCATTTACTACTATATTTACTCTTCCAGCCAAATACTCTTACTTCCTTGATCATTTATTATCAAATCATTATAAGGAGTGATTATTTGTGAATCTTTGAGTCATTCTCATTTATTGTAAATGGTGAGTCACTCTTGTAATCCTTTAAGAGAGTAAGCTAATTTCTTAAAAAAGAGCTGAAGAGAGTTTAGAAAAACATGGAGTGTTTGTAGAAACTTTTTCAGGCTGTAAAGACTTTTGAATGCTTTTGTGAAGCATTCGATATTAATACAAATTCTCAAGGAAAGTCTTGAGAAGTGGACTTAAGTTTGAAATAAGCCGAACCACTATAAACTTTAGTGTCTGGTTCTATTTTCTCTCTCTAACCTCTTTAATTTCATTGTTGTTAAGTTACTTCTATATTTGTTTTTTAAAATTAAAAGCTTTTGTAAAAGAGTTTTAAAATTGTTATTATTGTTTTAAAATTCAATTCACCCCCTCTTGGATTACCTACGAGCAACAGTAGTTTTGGTTGTTTTATAATTCTTTTCTTGTGTGTTTTTCTTGAGTTTTATATTATATTAAAAATTATGTTTTTGCTCACACTACTATAAAAGTGCCTTTTTGCTACCAGTCAATCCCGTCGCAAAAAGTTCAGCTCCCGTCGCAAAAGGCATTCGCAACGGTGTTATTAGCACAAGTTAAAATTAAACTACTCAAATGTTATTGCTAAAATTAAACTACTCAAATGTTATTAGCACAAGTTAAAAAGTCCAGCTCCCATCACAAAAAGTGCCTTTTGAAATATAATTGTATTGCTAAAATTAAACTACTCAAATGTTATTAGCAAGTTAACAGGTCCAATACTATTACGCCAATGTATAAATCAAGAAATTAATATATTATACCTACAAACTTTTTATAGTCATCGCCATGGATTTAGTATTTGCAAACAGAAAATATGTACCTAGATCACATCGGTTCAGATCGAGAAGGAGGCTGGCGGCATGGAACGGTGGATGCCGACGGCGGCGTGGAACAGTGGAGGCCAAAGGAGGTCTGCAGTGCCACGGCCCAAGGAGGCCGACTGCGACATGACTTGAGAAGGCCGGTGGCGACGTGACCTGAGGAGGTCGGCGGCAGCGTAGTCTGACGAGTTGCTACTAGGAGTCGTCGCTTCTTTGTGCTAGGGTTTGGTTTGTAAGAGAGCACACAGCAGTGGTAGCTATAGCAAACCAGCTTGCAAATTATGAATAAATCAAGGGAGCTGAGGTGCTAGCTAGGGTTTGTTTTTGGTCGGGAAATTTGACATGTTAAAATAAAATGTCGTAGTTTTAATTTTATTGATTGATTAAGTATTTAGTATACCAAATAGAGAGTGTATTTTTTGTAAATTACTAAACTTATTTTAATATTAAATTTAAGAATAATAGGATGAGTTAGCTAATAATTAAGATATTATTAAAAAATAATTAAAATTTAAAATATGGAATAAAAAAATTATATGTTTTAATTTGAGAATATGTTTCAAAAAAAAATGTGTTACAAGAAATTTAGTTAAATCCGCTAACAAAAAAAAGTGTTGTTAAAAAAAAGTTATGTTGTCAATTATTTGTGCATACCTGACATTTGATTTTATTTTATTTAATAAGATATATTATTGATTTTATTTGTCATCCCATTTTTCCAAATTAATCTTTTTTTGTTTTTAGATTTTGATGGACTTAAATATACTTATGTTATATTTCAAATAAAATAACTCATTTAATTGTAAGCCAAAAATTAACCTCTTCTTTGTTGAAGAAATATGAATATTTTAAAAGAGATATTTTTGAAGACAAAAGTATTGAAAAGGAGAGAATTAATAAGGAGAGAATTAATAGATAATAAGAAATATATATATATATATATATATATATATATATATGAATTTTGTGAGACAAATTATTTACTTTATAATTTTTTTAAAAATATTTAGAATAATTGTGCTATAATTCAAAGAAGTTTGTAAAATCTAAAAATTACGATCTTTTAATTTCTTAGCATGTTTCTTTATTATAAAAACTAAAGTTTTTATTTATTTTTAGGATAGTAGTTTTTAGAGTGAAGATGATATAAGGAAAGTTGAAAAACAGTGCCTTATTGATCAATGAATCAATAATGGCATTAATTTGATTTTTATATCGATACTTTAAATAGAATCATGAATTGATGTTAAAGTATTCCATATTAATAAAAGAAGCCAATACTTTTATGACATGTGTTTTTTGTAATTTATAAATTCAAGAATTTGAGAAAATTGCATTGGGACTTTAAGCTTAAATGAAAGACATCACAATATTTTGCTATAACATATGGTATAGATACCCTAAATCTTATTTGAACATAAAGCAATCGAGAAATTCCTACTTTTTTTAATTGAGAAATTTTTCTATTTCAATAAAAATAAAAATTAAGAAATTAAAAATTTTCTCGTGTAACAATCAAAGCCTCATTTTTCAAAAAAAAATTATTTTAATAAAATTCACAATTAAGTTCTCAACAAAATACACAATTAAGTGAGAATATTCTCAATTAAAAGAGAAAATTCTCAATTATTTCCTTATTTTTGGTAAAAAAAATCTTGTACTGAGAAATTTCTCAGTTAAATTCACTATAAACAGTGAAAATATCAATCGTTATTTACTCTGATACATCGACTGTCGACCAGTACTGTCGTCGTCGAGCGGAGGACATTATCGGTGAAGTTGACGATCGAGAAGGTGATAACCCTACCACCTCACAAATTCGATTCGTGGACATCTTGGTACGACGAGTGGAGGAGCTCCTATTCAAGTTTTAGCAGAGACTTCGCAAAGGCGATCAGGAGATCTTGACTCGATGGAGAGGTTGTGAAAGAAGAAGTGTTAGAGTTTTGGTTGTGGTGGAAACAGTGGTGGTGGACGGTGGTGCGAATGCGGCAAGAGACAACAGTCCATGGCTGTCACACCCCGAACCCCGGGGACCCATGAACCAACCCCAAATCGTTCCTCCTAAGAATCATCATCTACGACTTTTATTCACCATAGAATATGAGTTCCGATTATATAAAAAAAAATATTTCTTTAAACACCCATATTCTCGCATTATCCAATTTAAAATAAATGCTTGAAATCTCAAGAGTTCATTTACAACTATAATAACTTTAATTACAATTCTTCATTCAGGTTTATATACAAACATAATGGAAAATATAAATAAACACAAAATCTTCTTTCTTGTGAGACCCTGACCTACTTCATTTTTGGAATAATTTAAGTGTTATCGGTGTTGGGATTAACGCATGAGTTCATTTTAAGATCTTAAAAACTGTTTCGGCGTTTCTCAGCGGTCTAGTCAATTGGACGGGTGTCCCCAGTCGATTGGGAGGTGGATCCAGTCGACTGAGAGGTAGATCCAATCGACTGAACTGGGATTCATTCTACTAAGTATGTCGGCAAGGCTGTTTTTGGTATTCTAGTAGCTTCATCCAGTTGACTGGATTGGGGGTCCAGTCGACTGAACCGTGAATTTTTTCATTTCTCTATAAATACCAAACGTTTGGGATATTTTGGGATATTTTCATTTCAGATCTGGTTTTCCTCTCATGAAATCTCTGCCTTCTCTCTTAGGTTTTGATGGGCTCGGGACTCGATTTTCAACGATCTGACAGCGGATCCTTGATGTTGGTGTCGGCGGCTTCGCATTCATCCGGTTAGAATCTTGTTTCGTTAAGGTTCGATTTTCGAGATATCGAGCTTTTGGCTCACCGAGGTAAGATTCTAGACCTTATTGTTGTTAAAGGGTGTTGTATGTAATTATATGTGTTTTCACTGGGTAAAAAATACATTAAATGTTGTTTTCATGTTTAAACCTTGGTTTTTTAGGTAAGAAGTGTGTTTTTACGGCTTTCTTGGTTTATTTTATGATCCGGATGTCTTGATATCCATGGTTTTCAAAAACGTTGTTTTGAAAACAAGGTATTTTGTAAAAATTGTGAAAACTTATTTTTCAAGGTTTGGAGCTAACCCTCGGGGTTGAGTCTTAGCTTTAAAACGTTTTGATGAAAGTATGTTTTTACATGTTAGTAGATCTCCGTATTGATAGATTGGATCTCTTTTTATACATGTTAACGTATAACTATTTTACGGGTTTTTCGTAGTTGTGCTACGGTTGATTTTTAAATGATTTCTATAGATGAGCCGTGATAGTGTGTGTTGAGTCAAGCCGCAATTACTCCTCGATTGAAGTCCAGAAACGTGCGCAGAGTAGGCCCCTATTGTCCTTCGGGTTAATCCCTGTAAACTAGGTGGTGGGTGCTTAGTACCCATGGGTTGTGAACCTATAAACTAAGTGGTTACGTTGTTGTGACTCCATATAGAACCTGTCATTACTTAGCGGGCCCTGAGCTGTTTTAGAGTAATGAGCGGGAGTCTATAGTTGTTACCTTTGTCTGTGTAGCAGAAACGGTACATAAGAATCTTTTTATCATTTTATTTTCCTCGGTTGTGTGATCCGAGTGGAAAAATAACATGTGAGACCCTGACCCATTTTCTTTTTTGGCGTTTTGCGACGCGTGTTTCTCGTTTTTGGTTTTGCATGTTTATATGCCTTTTGATGCATGATCGGAGTTAGACATGTATGTGGGGTTGGTTCCCGGGGCTGTAGGCCGTTGCGGTGCAAATTTCAAAAATTTCAAAAAAAGATATTTTAGAGGCCTATAAATATCTGGAGTTAGATATTTTCAAAAGATATTTTTAAAACTTCTATACTAAGTTTTTTTCATTTTTTCTCTACCTTCTCTCTAACTTCTCGAGGGCCCGGGGCTCGATTTTCGACGATCCAACAGCAGATCCTTACTATTGGTATTGTGCACTATGCATCCATCCGAACGAATTTTTATTTCAGCGAAGCTCAATTTTGCACGTGGTTCGACGCGTTGAGTTTTTCACTCACCGAGATAGGATCCTAGACTCTCATGTCTTACAAAATGCTACGTGTAACCGTGCGTGTTTTTACCAGTTAAAATGCATGAGATCTAATTTTGTTTAAAAGATGGGTTTTTGGGGTTTAAAACAATTTTTCGTCATTTTCAGTGGATGGAATCGTGTTTCGGGTGTTTCTTTTGAGGTCTTGGTGTTAGGTTTGAGCGTGTGTGTATCCGAGGGTGTTAGATGGGAGTTTGGAGGTGTTAATTCAAGGTTTAGAAGGCTGAAACAATGGTTCAAAAACTATTTTCGCCTAGGGTCATTTGACTGGATCGTGAGGATCAGTCGACTGGATCGTGGGTTTGAGGGTTCAGTCGATTGGACAGTGTGTTTGAGGCGTTTTTGGCTTTTCTAATGTGTTTTCAGTCAACTGGGGGTTGGGGTCCAGTCAACTGAGGGTCTGGGCTGGTTGTTTGTGGTTTGGTGGTTGGGTTTTGGGTTTTCAATTGGTTTCCTATGGTATTCAGTTGATTGATTATGGGCTTAGTCAACTGAAATACTGTTAGATTCTTTTGGGAGTTCTGTTGATCGTGTTATGGCTTCGGGGGTCAGGTCGTAGCCTCGGGTGTTTGTTTAGATACCGTTCTCGGGAGTGGTGTGTATGGTTAGATGTGGGTGTGGTGCAAGGTTAGGTGCATCGTTCGCCGTTGGGTTTGTATTTGGCGCGAGTGGGCATCGTGGGATTATGATGGCTGTGTTAGGCATGTTCGGGCCCGTGGTCCTTTTTAGGAAAAGGTGTTGGTTTGTGAAAATTGAGGCTTATGGGTTGAGTGTTGGCCTTTGAGTTAGGCGTGATTTTGTGGGTTGTTGGTTGTCCATGTGATTGGATGTCGGTTATGTGACGGATGGTGTCATGATGTGAAGGATATATGTGGTTTTGTGCATTTATAACTTAGTTTTATTTATGATGATGTAAGACAAAAAATGTGGTCTTACGTGATATTAGTATGTACGTTAGCTCTGGCTGACGCTGGACGAAAACGTGGCCCGATGAATGTTAGCCCTCGCTAACGATGAACGAAAAGGTGGTCCGATATATGTTAACCCTGGTCCTAACGATGCACTTGTGTGCGAGTATCTGAAGGACAGAAATGTGGTCGTGACGATGTAGGTGTGTGTGAGTGTTTGAAGGATGGAAATGTGATCCTAAAGACGCGTGTGTGTGAATCTGAAGGACAAAAATGAGGTCCTGAAGAGATACGTGTTGGGTGTGTTGCTCATTGTGCATTAGGCGTAGTGCATGGATTGCATGAGTTAACTTGTTGGGGCTTGTAAAAGTCGATTTGGATATGTATTCATGTGTTGCATATATATACCTGTTATCTTTGGGACTGGTGCAAGTCGTGTTATCAAGCTTGTTTTCAAACTATTTTACTGGCTCTGATGAGTCGTTATCTAAAACTGTTTCCAAACTGTTTTAAGGCTTGAAGAGAGTCGAGAACTACGCCTCGTTTTCTTAGCATGCTTAGCTTATATTGTATGCTTTGTCTAGTTTCTGCTGAAATATTTTTCAGGTACCGATCATGTAGGTTGATCGGGGGTTGCTGGAGGGGAAGAAGATCTGTAGTCTTACTTTTGCTCGTTTTGAACATGTAGGCTATAACATGTTTTCCGGCATTAGGGTCGTGTAATGTAAGCCGTTTGGCGATTATATACAATGCGTGTATAGTTTATTTTGAGAGTGTATTCTTGGGTTGGGTGTTATGTTTGGTGTTTGTGGGTGTTTCACGTGACCTGGACTTTAGGGCTTGACAGCATAGTATCAGATCTCTGGATTCGAATACCTAAGCCGTAGGAAGAAGGTATATCACCGTGTGAGGTTGATTGCGTGTGCTTGACTACATGTGTATATCATGGGAGTTGAAATATTTTTCAGGTACCGATCATGTAGGTTGATCCAGGGTTGCTGGAGGGGTAGAAGATCTGTAGTCTTCCTTTTTGCTTGTTTTGAACATGTAGGCTATAACATGTTTTTCGGCATTAGGGTCGTGTAATGTAAGCCATTTGGTGATTATATACAATTCGTGTATGGTTTATTTTGAGAGTGTATTCTCA
>JAULJZ010197344.1:28463-44184 GCA_032270985.1 Heliamphora pulchella
GTGTTTCACGTGACCCGAACTTTAGGGCGTGATAGCTTAGTATCAGAGCTCTAGGTTCGAATACCTAAGCCGTAGGAAGAAGGTATATCACCGTGTGAGGTTGATTGCGTGTGCTTGACTACATGTGTTTAGATATTTTGATAACATGAACGTGTTAGCATGTTAGGCATGAGTATGATGTGTATATGTGAGCATGGAGGTAGAACTGTAGGATTGATTAGTCTTGTCTTTAGGCGTTTGGATTAAAAACTTAGGAGCCAAGTTAGAAACGCGTTTAGCTGACGTGATTTCTAGCAGGGAATCTGAGCAAGTTGTTTAGACTGACGTGTCATTCTTGTTGGTTCTCCTCGGTATGTGGGGTTAGTTTAGCATGAACCTATGTGACTATGTGTTAGCATGCTTATGTGGTTAGCATTTATGTTCATGCGATGCGCTGCGTCTTATGTTCTGTCTTTTCATATAGACGCGATGTCCACACTGGGAGGACGAGGCCGTGGTCTTAGTTTTGGCCGAAGGGACATTCCAATCCCAGATATTGGGGATGTTAATGCACCCCAAGGACCTGTTGACGGAGATCTGTTGCGTGAGATGGTCGACTCCATCTGGCAGCTGTCTGAGGCCTCTAGAGGAAGAGAGAGTGTACCTGAATCGAGGACGACGATCGTAATGCGCGAGTTTCGACATCTGGACCCTCCTACCTTTTCTGGGGATCCCAACCCCATGGTAGCCACTGAATGGCTGGAGCTGGTCACCAGGGTCTTGAACACACTTTAGATAGAGGAAGATGATCAGAGAGTTACTTTTGCTGCCCTCCAGCTGAGTGGGAGTGCTCACATGTGGTGGAAGTTTGCTAGGACTACAGTTGGAGGCACTTGGGAGGCGTTCACAAAGGTGTTTCTGGAGAAATACTTTCCTGCGACTTTGAAGGATCGATACAGAGAGGACTTCGTTTACCTAACTCAGGAGACGATGACAGTAGTCGAGTATAAGGCTGAATTTACTAGCTTATCCCGGTTTACACAAGAGATTGTGCCCACTAATGAGTTTCGTACACAGAGGTTCGAGAGGGGTTTGAGGCCCGTTATCAGAGATCGAGTGGCAGCTTTAGGATGCATGTTTTTTATGAAGTTAGTGAAGACCGCAATGAAGGTGGAAGACACTCTGAACGAGACGCGTAGAAACAGAGACAGTAGGAGTTAGCAAGACGAGGGACGTGCACAGTCCCGGGGATGCAATGATAAACGTCAACGGATGACTTGTCCGAGTTCGTATCCAGTGGGGTCGTATCAGCCACAGTCTTCTGCATCCTAGCCTCCCGTAGTCTCAACAGGAAGGCTAGAGCAGAGGGAATTGATTTGTTATCGATGCAGGCAACCTGGACATCGTGTGGTGGATTGTTTACAGCCAAAGCAATCCCAAAGTTTGGCACCAGCGCAGTCGCAGGGAAGGGAACCGCCAGTTTGCTATGGGTGTGGTCAGACGAGACATATTCGCAGGACTTGTCCCTAGAGAGAGGATGCACCAAGTACAGTGGGCACACCAAAGGGTTCATTTGTGCTGGATTGACAGCAGCCTCCAGCAGTTCAGACTTCCCGAGTGATAGATAGGGAAACTTCAGTTCAGTCGGTACAACAACCGACAGTGCCGAGTTATGTCAAACAGGCTAGAGCGACATTACCCAGAGCATATTCTCTCATAGCTCCCAGTTCTTCGAGGGCATCGGTAGTGCCTGAGGATGCAGCTATGCCTTCAGTGAGCAGAGGTACTTTCTGAGTGTACAGATTTTGAGCCAGTGTTTTACCAACGTTATAGCATTGCATTTTCTTGTTGCATCTATTTGGGAGTTCGTATGGACTCCGTGGGTGGTGTACTATGCTGAAGCAGCAGTGGTTGGTGACAATGTGAGGTTGGGGTGACTTGTAGATCCCACGTCTTTGAGATAGTTAGCCGTTGTTTAGGATGCATGACCTTGTTTGACTATATCCTAAGAATGGTTTGGATAACCATCTCATGCACTTGTGTCGATTGTGATAGATGGGGTTGTTCCTTTTGACCTTGAGTCGAATTTAGGGGATGAAATTCCTTAAAGGGGGTAGAGTTGTGAGACCCTGACCCGTTTTTTTTTTGGCATTTTTCGACGCGTGTTTCCCATTTTTTGTTTTGCATGTTTATATGCCTTTTAATACATGATTGGGATTAGATATACATGCAGGGTTCGTTCCCAGGGCCGTGGGGCATTGCGGTGCGAATTTTAAAAATTTCAAAAAAAAAGATATTTACAGGCCTATAAATATCTGGAATTAGATATTTTCAAAAAATATTTTCAAAACTTCTCCACTAAATTTTCTTTATTTTCTCTCTGCCTTCTCTCTAACTTCTCGGGGGCCCGGGGCTCGATTTTCGACGATCTAACAGCGGACCCTTGCTATTGGCATCGTGGTCTACGCATCCATCCGGACGAATTTACATTTTGGCGAAGCTCTGTTTTGCACATGGTTCGAGGCGTCGAGTTTTCAACTCACCGAGGTAGGATCCTAAACTCTCATGTCTAATAAGGGTGCTACATGTAATCGTTCGTGTTTTTACCTGTTAAAATGCATGAGATCTGATTTTGTTTAAAAGATGGGTGGGTTTTGGGGTTTAAAACTATTTTTCGTCATTTTCGGTGGATAGAATCGTGTTTCGAGTGTTTCTTTTGAGGTTTTGGTGTTAGGTCTGGGCGTATGTGTATCTGAGGGTGTTGGATGGGAGTTTGGAGGTGTTGATTCGAGATTTAGGAGGCTGAAACAGTGGTTTAGAAACTGTTTCTGCCTTGGGTCAGTCAACTGGATCGTGAGGATCAGTTGACTGGATCATGGGTTTGAGGGTTCAGTCAACTAGACCTTGAGGGTCAGTCGACTGAACAGTGTGTTTGAGGCGTTTTTTGCTTTTTCAGTGTGTTTTCAGTCAACTGGGGGTTGGGGTCTAGTCAATTGAGGTTTTTGGCTGGTTATTTATGGTTTGGTGGTTGGGTTTTGGGTTTTCAATTGGTTTCCTATGGTATTTAGTTGATTGATTATGGGATTAGTCGACTGAAATACTGTTAGAATCTTTTGGGGGTTCGGTTGATCATGTTGTGGCTTCGGGGGTCGGGTCGTGGCCTTGGGTGTTTGCTTAGATGCCGTCCTCAAGAGTGGCGTGCAGGGTTAGATGTGGGTGTGGTGCACGGTTAGGTGCGTGGTTCACCATTGGGTTTGTGTTGGGCGCGAGTGGGTGTCGTGGGTTTATGATGGCTGTGTTGGGCGTGTTCGGACCCGTGGTCCTTTTTTGGAAAAGGTGTTGGTTTGTGAAAATCGAGGCTTATGGGTTGAGTGTTGACCTTTGAGTTAGGCGTGGTTTTGTGGGTTGTTAGTTGTCCATGTGATTGGATGTCGGTTATGTGATGGGTGGTGTCATGATGTGAAGGATATATGTGGTTTTGTGTATTTATAACTTAGTTTTATTTATGCATGATGTAAGACAAAAATGTGGTCTTACGTGATATTGGTATACATGTTAGCTCTGGCTGACGATGGGCGAAAACGTGGCCCGATGAATGTTAGCTCTGGCTAACGATGGATGAAAACATGGTCTGATATATGTTAACTCTGGTCCTAACGATGCACTTGTGTGCGAGTATTTGAAGGACGAAAACGTGGTCCTAATGACGCAGGTGTGTGTGAGTGTCTGAAGGATGAAAACGTGATCTTAAAGACGCGTATGTGTGAATCTGAAGGACAAAAACGAGGTCCTGAAGAGATACGTGTTGGGTGTGTTGCTCATAGTGCATTGGGTGTAGTACATAGATTGTATGAGTTAGCTTGTTGGGGCTTGTGAAAGTCTATTTGGATATGTATTCATGTGTTGCATATATGTACCTGTTATCTTTGGGACTGGTGCAAGTTGTGTTACCAAGCTTGTTTTCAAACTATTTTACTAGCTCTGATGAGTCGTGATCTAAAACTATTTCCAAACTGTTTTAAGGCTTGAAGAGAGTCAAAAATTACACCTCGTTTTCGTAGCATATTTTGCTTATATTGCATGCTTTGTCTAGTTTCTGTTGAGTTTTGGCTCACGAGTGGAGTTTGAAATATTTTTTAGGTACCGATCACGTAGGTTTATCCGGGGTTACTTGAGGGATAGAAGATCTGTAGTCATCCTTTTTGCTCATTTTGAACATGTATGCTGTAAAATGTTTTTCGGCGTTGGGGCCATGTAATGTAAGCCGTTTGGCGATTATATACAATGCGTGTATGATTTATTTTGAGAGTGTATTCTCGGGTTGGGTGTTATGTTTGGTGTTTGTGGGTGTTTCACGTGACCCAGAGTTTGGGGGCGTGACATAACGTTTTGTCCTCGGTTGTGTGATCCAAGTGGAAAAATAAAGTTTTGTTCTCGATTTTGTGATCCAGGTGAAAAATTAGGTTTTTGGTTACTGTTTTTCCTTAACTACATAATGATATCTGCATTGTTGATATGCATGGTTTTAAGGATAGAAACGTGGGTTTTATGACGTAAAACTAATTTGGGGCTGGTGTTAGTCTAATGGAAAACTTGTGGTTTTTAGAATGGAAAACCTTTTTGGCTCATGTGGTTGAGTCTTTATGCTTATGATTGCATAACCTGCTTTACAGCTTTATAGTCTGTTTTTATTGGAGTGTCCCCGTCATCCCCTATTGATCCGTCCCAAATTAGGATCATGTTAATAACAGTTTTGACGTCGATTTCATTCATAATTTTTTTATCTAAGAGCTGTAGCCCATCACGGAGGGCCAAGTATTCCCAAAAATGAAGCCTAACTTTCTATAAAATCAAAGCAAGGGTGCATTTGGTTGCATTTTCTAAAATTATAATTTGAAAATTATTTTCTAAAAATAAATTTGAAAAACAGATTCATAATATTTTGAAAAGAGAGATGCGTTTAGTGTACTACTTTTTAAAAAGTGAATAAAAGGAAGCAAAGACGATGACGACTGAGATGCGAAGAGGACAACGACGACTGAGACGCGAAAAGGACGACAACGACTGAGATGCGACGAGGGCGATGAGTGAGACACGAATCTCTCTCTGATTCTTTAAATCAAGAAAATGAAGTAAAGAGGAAGCAACGACGACGATGACAGAGACAACGACGACGCCTAACTTTGAGAAGATCATCCATGTAAAAACATGGATTAATTATCAGTTCGTGTTGCACCGTACCAAAAATAATTATTTAAAACCTTATTTTAACTACAAACTCGTAGGATAGTGGCTAAAATCTAGATATCGTCCGTTGGGATTTAAATGCAATTATGATTTATTTATAAATATTTTATTAATGATTTTTTTTAAGTAAAAGAAGTTTGATTTGGACTATGATTCTATTTAAACTAAATAGCTAAAAAATAAAAGATTTAGAATTCAGATGAGAAAGAGGTTCTTAAGGGTTTAGAATCCTCCATAGTAAGTAATTCTTTGTTTCATTCAAACTCTAGTTTATCTTTATTCGATTCAACCCAATTCTATCGCAACTACAAGACCGATAAAGATTATTAAAAAGATAAGCTTGAATCCAAACCTGGCATACTCTATCTAAGCTTTTGGCATGGATCGTCCGGAGCACAACCTATCCAAACAAAGTATAGAGTATCTCATATTCAGTTATCGAAGTACAGATATAACAGTTATATGATCTCGTTTTCAAAATTACAAAAATTAAAAACGGAACTAGATAATCAAATTAAAAACTTGTTGATCAAAACGTCAATGTATTAAACCATACAACGAATTGAATCCAAAATAAAGAATAAACAAACGAGTTTAAACTACTCCTAAGATACTGAACTTGGGATTCATCATCCTTTAAGAACAAAAAAAGCTTAGCCGCTCGTGTTGCGACTAGAAAACATGAAAAGTTGAAGAAGAACAAAGCCACGAGTCACTGTCTTCGACTTCTTAGCACGTCTCGAGCCTTACAGATTGGCCTCCTAACTTCCCTCGATCTGTCGTCTTTTAAAAATCTCTGATCTTTGATTATTGAGCCTAAGCCACCTATTTATAGGTGAGATTTCTGCCACAGTTTCAGTCTTCAGGTGCAACTCTTCCTACGCGCACCGTCTAGACGCTGAACATTCCGTCCAGACGCTTTTATGCTCCGTCTAGACGCTAGACTCTTTAGTCCGAATGCATTCTTTCTGTCAATGTTTTGTCCAGACGCTCATCAGGATGTAATAATCACAAAAACTTTTCCGTTCGGACGGCTTACTGGACCAATTCCGTCTGAATGCTAGAATCGTCCGTACGGACACAACTTCTTCAAAAATTCCCATTTTGTCCCTCTTTTCTGTTTTATCCCGTTTTACACATTTTTCTCTTCTAAGCCACTCCCAATGATACTGTTGACAAAAACACTACAAAATAATTTATTAAACATATTTTTGAGGCTTAATATAGTGTATTTTGTAGAATAAGATCGGCACTTTTACGTACCGATCACACCTCCCAACTTACACTTTGTTAGTCCTCGAGGCAAAGCAAAGAGAAATCTATCCCATTACCCCACATGCAATATTTTTGCTTTTGAGAAGAACAAAGTAAAAACTATAAAAATACTATCCTTGATATTGAAGTCATACATTATCTTGACTAACTGCTATTTTCACAACAATTAAACTTGGCGTGTATGTGTTGACTCGACTATTTAGATCAGTCATATGCCGCAGAATACCTAAAGTGCAAATTTTTATCAAAAATTGTCTCGACTTCAATTCTCACTTGGTATTCACTCACAATAAAACACTTAGAAACTTGCTCATATATGTCCACTCATGTAGTACGTGGGAGGGAAAATGAATATGCAATTCATTCGATTGTGTCCACATACTTTAAGACTTAAAAAGAAGCAAGAAAGCAAGAATGACACATAATCTCGTGATTAAAATTTCATATATCGAAAAAATTTTATGCAGGTCGATTATGTCCTTTTCAATTATTTATTTATGTACATCAGATTATGTCTTACCTAGGATCAATTAGGTCTTTATTTTTTATTGTAGCGTTAGGTAGGAAAATGTGTATCAAGGCTAAGGTTGAGTGTATATAATGTTTTGGAACAAGTTAATTGCTAAACATCACTCAACTCTCAATTTTCTTCAATTATTGCTCAGATTAACCATTTCCAAACCCAACTTTTGATTTTGAATGACATAGAATTTTATAATTTTTTTTTTGGTAATTAAGAATTTTATATTTTTCCATTCACTCAATCGTCATTTTTTTACCACTCAATTGTCCATTTTCTTTGCTTTTTTCATTTAATCTTTTTTTCATATTTTTCTCCTTTTTTATTTTTTTTCTTTTGTTTTTACAAACTTTTTTCACCATTTTTTATTGTAGACTTTATTGTACTCATATAGCCACTTAACCTGTTCACATGACATTTTCATATACAACAAGATAACAAAAAAAGGCTTACATGTAAAAGCCTCAAAAGAAGGGACTAAGGTCAATTGAATAGAAAAATACGAATAGACTCAAATATAGAAACATGACCTAGATTTTTTTTTCCAAGTTTAACAAAATCTTATACACAGTCCTTATTTTTAAAAAATTTCAAATTCAACCCACATAACAAGTTCTCAATTTTTGGCCAAAAGAATGGACTACGAGATTATACAACGACAGTTGCACACTGAATAAAAGAAAAATGAGTAAATGTAGTAATAATCTCTCAAAATAAATCACTGGTTCAAAGACTCATTGGGTTAAGTCTACATCTTATTATTCCTTCAAGTCATTCTTACTATAAATATTCATTAGCATAAAGATCAATTTCAACAGCTAAGTATGCAGTGCCAAATTGTGCCAAGTGTACAATTTTATGATTTATTTATTGCAATTACAGCAGTAGGCCAAAAATATTGTATTCCTTTTTATCTGAGGTAGTAAATTTGCAACTATAACTTTAAAACTTCTCAAAAAAAATTTTTTCGGTTACACAATTTGATTACACACTAACATTCCCCAACTTAAACATTGCACTGTCTGCAGTGCAAACACAACTAAGGAAGAGGAAAAGAACAGTTACCATATAATGATGCAATTTCCAAATAGAACACATGTAATTAGAAACTCATGCAGCCAAAAACCAAGAAGTGAAGCAGATAAAGACAAGTAAAATAAAGAAAAGTGCAAATTGGATTAATAACCAATTGTGTTTATTACATTTAAAAACAGGAATAGAAAAGAAAAAGAAAAACGAAAGGAAAAAAATGCCCTAAGGGCCTTTTGACTGTGGGACTACTGTAGGGAACATGGAGAAAAATCTAAAGCTTGAAAAGAAAAAGTAAAAAAGAAGAAAACAAGATAAAAGAAAGAAAAGCATCAATAAAGAGGGGGGAGGAGAAGGTATCAGAGGAGCCAGGTTAAAGTGGTGGAGCAGCGCTGAAAGCGGCTCTTCGGTCTGGGTTAAGCCGGCCATAAATGTGGCCTTCAACGTAACCTGACCCGCCTCTAACGTTGCATGCCCATCTTCTAACCGGTCTAATCGGTCGTTCAAGGCCTTATAGGCGGCCTTGGTTAAGGACCAGATGCAGAAGAAAGGCAATGAGGAGGAAGACGTAGACGTTGAGCCGGAGTGGCTGCTTGGCTCCTCGAATGGTGGATGTTTGGGGTTAGCATGCCTACTCAAAGTGAGGCAGCTCTTATGCCACGTTGCCTGAGTGTAGACGTACACCATCCGAATAGAACGTTCAAATGGGGACAGAAGGAAGGGGTTAGGGGTAGAGGCAGTGGCGGTTAAGATAAGGGGGCAATGAGGTTGGAAAAGGGGAGAGGGCGGTTAGGGCGGGGTGAGGTGATGAACTTCAGCATCTCATCCAACACGAAGCAGGGGATGGAGACTGAAGCATTGGTGTGGAGGGCATAGAGGGTCCAGAGGAATGCGCGGCAGCCCTCATCCTTGTGGTCCACAAGGAATACATTTTTTTGCAGGACAAAATCAATGAACCACAAGGTTTCGGTGACATCGCCATGGCGAGCAAAGGTGGCCCTAGGGGTGGCGCGACCCTCGGAGATGGTGAAGGCCATGTCCATGTGGCTGACGGAGTTGAGGATGGCGAGGAGGTTGTCGTGGCTCCCGTCGTCCCTGGTGCCAAAGATGTCGAGGGCAATGGCGTTGTGGTGAGTGCCAAAGGAGAAGGCAACACCATTGACGATGGTGTAGAGGTAGGTAAGAGGCGGTCATGGCCGTTGTCGCCTAACCGTTAGACAAGGTTTTGGTAGAAAAGTTGAATCAGGCAGCAGTAGGGCGGTGGAAAGGGGCCATAGAGGCCGATAATGCAGCAAGACTCCATCAGATGTACGCCTTAGGAGGCATAGTTGTTGAGCAGCAGAAATTTATCGCCACCAACTAGGAAGGTGGTGACTATGTGCAGCTCTTGGCCTGCCCACTGGGTAGCAGGTGCTGCAGAGGAGGCATAGTCGGAGCCTCGGCCCCTCTTGATAGGGTGACTGGATGAGGAAGCCATCGGAAGAGAGTTGAAGAAGGCGGAGAGTCAAAGAGAAAAAAGAGAAGAGGTGTGAGGATTTGAGATAGATGGAAAAGAAGAAGAGCCACTTATTTATAGAATTCGGTGGGTTCCATCCGGATGGACGAGGCGCGTCCGGACGGTGTGCTTGGAGTTCGAACAGCGTTCGGACTAAGTTAGACCAGAAATTTACCGTTCGGACGGCGTTCGGACGCAAAAGGTGTTAGAGTACTTTTGTCTGGACATAAGAAGAGGCGTTCAGACAAAATTTGAATCGATGAGAAAGGGGAAGAGCTACTGGGCAAAAGGCATTAATGGCAGGTGCTAAAAATGTCACCTCGATTTGAGTCCTTTCGGACGAAATAAGGAGCATCCGGATGGAAGTTAATCGGGTAGGTGCCACGTGTCAGCCAGGGGTTCGAAAGGACATGGCCATTGGTATTCCGTTCGGATGCAAGTACGTCTATCCAGATGGAGGAATAGAGCAATCAATGCTCTGAGGAGCTGAAGAGTCGTGCATGTTCGAAAGGGACAGATCACATTTCATCCAGACGAAATGAGACCGTCTGGACAGAGTTTTTTTTTCTTTTCCTATTACTACCAAATAAAATTTGCGTTCCCTCCCAATAAGGCTAAGTTTAATGTCTTCAACCAGACGTGATGCTCAGTCACTGATTCAGGGGTACGAGATCAACAAGGTCGGTGGACTCGATAGCAGGGTCGATAGAGATACCATCGATGTACGGTTTCAAACGTTGACCATTGACTAGAAGATGCTTACCCAAGCGAGGGTTGAGCAGCTGGCAGGCACCATAAGGGTAGACGTGGGTCACCACAAAGGGGCCTTCCCATCTTGATTGGAGCTTACCCGAAAAAAGCTGTAACTTGGAATTAAAAAACCACACCTTTTCATTTGGCATAAACGACTTTTGATGGTTATATTTGTCGTGAAAAGCTTTCATTCGAGCTTTATAGGTTTAGGAGTTCTCGTAAGCTTCGTTACGAATTTCTTAAAGTTCGTTGAGCTAAAGTTTTCGATGGGTACCAGCATCATTCATATTGAAGTTATAGGCTTTGATGGCCCAAAATGCTCAATGCTCTAACTCTACCAGAAGATGGCATGCTTCCCCAAAAACTAGACGATATGGAGACATGCCTATGGGGTCTTGAAGGCAATATGATAGGCCTAAAGGGCATCGTCCAACCTCTTGGAACAATCTTTCCTATCGGGACAGACGATTTTAGTCAGAATATTCTTGACTTCCCTATTGGATACTTCAACCTGGCCACTAGTCAGTGGATGATAAAGAGTGGCTACCATATGAGTGATGGAATAGCGGCAGAGGAGGGTTGAGAAATGTTTATTTAGGAAGTGTGTGCCCCCGTCACTGATAATAGCTCGTGGAAAAGCAAATCGATTGAATATATTGGATTGAATAAATTTGACCACCACCTTGTTGTCATTCGATTTGGTTGCCACAGCTTCGACCCATTTTGAAACATAATCCACCGCTACTAAGATGTACTCGAAGCCATGTGACGGTGGAAAGGGTCCCATAAAGTCGATGCCCCAAATGTCAAAGAGTTCAACAACAAGAATAGGATTTAGGGGCATAATGTATCGAGAGGAGATTATTCCAGTTTGCTTGCATCGAAGGCAGGGTTGACAGAAGTTATGGGCATCTTTAAACAGAGTGGGCCAGAAAAAATCGAACTGGAGGACATTTGCTGCGGTCTTCTTGCCACTGAAGTGCCCTCTACAGGCAATGGAGTGACAAAAGGTTAGAATGTTGGTTACCTCAGATTCGAGGGCACATCTATGGATTACCTGGCCAAAGCAGTATTTGAAAAGTTTCGAGTCTTCCCAAAAATAGTATTTGACTTGGGAGAAAAACCAGTCCTTATCGGCAGTGAACCAATGAGAAGGGATGTGTCCGACTTCCAAATAGTTGACAATGTCGGCTTACCATGAGAGATGGGTGCCGGTGACTGGAAAGAGTTACTTGTCTAGAAATGAGTCTTGTAAAGGAGTAGAGTCACTAGATGGGGCAGCTATAAGGCGGGAGAGGTGATCAACTACAAAATTTTTAGTTCCCTTTTTATCACATATCTCTAAGTTAAATTCTTGCAAGAGAAGAATCCAATGAATGAGTTGGGGCTTAGTTTCCTTTTTGGACAACATGTGTCGAAGGGCAACATGATTGGTGTAGATGATAACCTTCGAGCCTAAGAGATAAGACCTAAACTTGTTAAGTGCATAGACTACAGCCAGTAATTCCTTTTCAATGGTGGTATAATTTAATTGTGCGTCAGTGAGGGTCTTACTGGCATAATAGATGGCATGAGGGAGATGGTTGGCATGTTGACCAAAAATAGCTCCTACGGCATAATTCAAAGCATCACACATGATCTCGAAAGGTAGTGACCAAGTGGGTGACTGCATAATGGGTGCAGTGGATAAGGAGTCTCAAAGTTGCTCAAAAGCTCGAAGGCAGGACTCATCAAAGATGAAAGGTGCATCTTTCATGAGAAGATCGCATAGTGGTTTGGAGATATTAGAGAAGTCCTTTATGAATCTATGATGGAAGCCTACAGCCCTAAGAAAGAACGGGCTTACCGAACAGATGCATAGGGAGGAAGTTTTGAAATGAGGTCGACTTTAGCCTTATCAACTTCAATCGTCAAATGACGACCCGAACACAGAGAAGTCACTTATGAAGACTTATAGGAATTTCTCGACCATGTCAGAGAAGATGGCCATCATACACCGTTGAAAAGTTACGGGTGCATTGCATAATCCAAAAGGCGTACGCCGATAGGTGAAGGTGCCAAATGGACAAGTGAAGGTGGTCTTCTCCTGGTCCTTGGGATAAACGGGCACCTGGTTATACTCGGAGTAACCATCTAAGAAGCAGAAATAACTTTGACCTGCTAGAAGCTCTAAAATCTGGTCAATGAAGGGCAGCGACAAGTGGCCTTTCCTAGTGGTAGCATTCAGTTTACGATAGTCAATACACACTCGCCAACCGGTCGTGGTGCGAGTGGGTATCAACTCTCCCTTGTCATTTCGCACAACAGTGAGCCAAAATTTCTTAGGGATGACTTAGGTTGGGCTCATCCACTTATTGTCAAAGATGGGGTTTATGATACCCGCATCTAATAGTTTCATGACCTCCTTTAACATAACCTCTTTCATGTTTGGGTTGAGTCTCCATTACATTTCATGGGTCAATTTTGCATCGCCCTCGCAGTAAATGCGATGCATGCAAAAAAAGGGTCAATTCATTTTAAGTCAGCAACTGACCACCTATGGCTCCTCTATGGGCTTTCAAAACCTCAACTGGTCAACTCTCCTGATCGGGAGTCAAGTCAGAGGTAATGATGGCAGCTAAAGTGCTATTGGGTGCTAGGAATACGTGCTTGAGCGAAGCCGATAGTGGCTTTAGCTCAAGGTCTAATGGTGAATCCAGAAAGAGCATAGCAAGGATGGAGGATAGAGGTGGCAAGGGCTCAAATTGAGACCTCCACGGTGGAGTGTCAAGATAACTAGCGAACTGAAGAAGGAAATTGACCTCACTCATGGATTGCTCGACATCGAAGGTGTTAGCTCCAAAATGTGCTAAACACGTCTCTAAAGGGTCGTCATCAAATATAAAGGGTAGTGCTAATTCGGTGGCCTCTTTGATTTCGTCGACTGCAAAACAGTCAGAGTGTTGTGGGGGCAGCTGAGAGGTATGGAAGATGTTTAAGGGCACTTTCATATTTCTGAAGGCGACATCCATCACTCCTATACAAAAACTTATACAAGCGTTTTCCATAGCCAAGAAGGGTCTGGCAAGGATAATGGGAGTTTGGTGCCTAAGCTGAAGGTCGGGCTCAGTGTCGAGGACGATGAAGTCGATAGGAAAAAGGAACTTGTCAACTTTGATAAGTACGTCCTCAATGACTCCGCGAGGTACTTTAATAGACCGATTAGCTAACTGAAGCATGATCGGTGTCGGTTTGAGGTCTCCTAACCCAAAATGCTCATACACCGAGAAGGGGAGAAGGTTAACATTAGTTCCTAAGTCAAGAAGGGCACGGTTGATCGAGTGTTTGCCGATGACACAAGAAATGGTAGGAGTCCTTGGGTCTTTGAGTTTGGGGATGGTGTCGTGTCCTATGATAGCACTAACCTGCACGGCGAGGAGGGCTTTCTTTGGAATGTTGGTTCTCGACTTACGCTTTTGGGTGCAAAGATCTTTTAGAGATTTAGCGTAAGATGAAACCTACTTTATGAAATCTAGGAGTGGGAGATTAATCTTGACTTGCTTGAAGAGATCGAGCATGTCTTCTAGTGCAGCTCTTTTTTTTCGAAAGGTGGCGGCCTGCCAAGACGTGTAGGAAAAGGAGCCATCAGTGGCTCGTGGGAGGCTGCAAAAGGAAACTGAGGTGTGTCAGCTCGTGCTGATGGTGCAAGAGATGAGGAAGATAGGTCAGCCTTGGAGCCATCAAATAGCTCCGGGTTACTAGGGACTGTGGGTGGTGCAGGCTTCCCGAGGCGAGTTTCAAGCTCTCGCCCATTCCTCAAGGTAATAACTACCTGAGCCTACTTGTGAAAGCCACTGGAAGAAGGTAGTTGACTCTCTACGGCAAACTGACCCTTAGGATTAGTTACTGGTTGACTGGGGAGTTTGTCGTCCTCTCGTCGGCTCATAGCAACAGCTAGTTGGTTTACCTGTGTCTTGAGCTTCACAATGGACTGAGAATGAGAGCTCAATAGCTAAATTCTTATATCAAGTTCTTGTAAAGCTTTCAACACCTTGTCCTCAAACGCAATGTTTTGAGGTGGTGGTGGAGGTGCGGTTTGAAGGACAGGAGGTGGATAGGCTGGCTGACTATATCCTGGAGGAAAGGCCAGTCTCGGGGGTGGTGTAGGAATGTTCCCCTGATTGGGTTATCGCCAGAAGAAGTTTGGGTGATTTCTCCAACTTGGGTTATAGGTACTCAAAAAAGGGTCATTACCTGAATGGGAGAAACCCTGAGCTGCATTGACATGTTCTTGCACAAACTCGGGGTATTGCGCAGCAGATGGACAGTCGAATACAAAGTGGGCCAGATTGGCGCACAATGTACATGGGCCTGTAAAGGCGGGGGATGGAGCAGCAGGTGCTGTGGCTGAACCTTTAAACAGAAGCGGACTCAGAGTCTGTGTCAGGGTGGCAACTAGGTTGGGTGTCTGAGAAACCTCGTATATGCCTCAGGCTTTCGAGGTGGAAGGAGCTATGGACCGATCCATACGAGAGGCTAAGGCTTGGTGTTGTGAGTTTTCACTCAAGCTCTCAAAAAGAGTCCAAGCCTCATTCTCGTTTTTCAACATAGTGGTTCCACTGCAAGAGGCGCTTACGAATTGATGGTGTTAAGGAGTTAACCCGTCGTAGAAACACTAGACTAGCTGCCATTTTGGAGTGAATAGTTTCGATTTAAGGCGTTCCTAAATTTCATAAAAGGTCTCGCCGTCAAGTGGAGTGAAACTCGTGATGGCGCATCTGATTTGATTGGTCTTGCCTATAGAAAAATATTTTTTAAGAAATTCCTGTTGAAGTTTAGCCCAAGTAGTGATGGTGTTCGGTTCTAAAGAATTAATCCAATGTTTGGCTTTATCTTTGAGGGAGAACGTGAATAGTTTCGATTTAAGGACATCATCAGAGAAGTTACTGATTTTGACCGTTGAGCAGATTTCTAGGAATTCATCAATATGTTTGTATGGGTCCTCATTACTTAGACCATAAAAAGATGGAAGCATCTAAATGATATTGGTCTTAATCTCATAGTGCGTGGCTCCAACCATAGGGGACTGGATGTAGGAGGGTGATACATACTCCAAAGAAATAAAGTACTCAATCAGAGATTTAATCTGAGGATCTACTTGTTGTTGTTGTTGGTCAGCCATGGTGGTAGGTGCGGTGTGTGAATTGAGTAAAGCTCTTTGGGCTGTCCAAAAAGTGCATTTAATTGAGTTGACACCATCCTCTTGCTCCCGTGGGGCATGCACAGCCCCTTCTTCTGGAACTTGGGCATATGGTGATCTCGGCCACGACCTCGACCTCTACCACGTCTTGGCAACATCGCTCTAAAAATAAGAAAGAACAAGGGAAGATATCAAAACAAGGCATATAGCAACTCATCTCTCATGGATAACATCATCCCTCACA
>JAULJZ010197354.1:0-20113 GCA_032270985.1 Heliamphora pulchella
AATTATTAACATGCTATAAGAATCGTAATAAGTAGTTTTCATGACAAAATGGACAACTTATACCTCCATAATTTTCACCAGCATGAATGGAGTCTAAAAGGCCTTGGTAAAAGTCAGCACGAATGTCATTTTGATGTCCACGTATTCATCTAAGTTTGTGGGTCTCAATCTTTACATAATTATCCACCACATATTGTTGCAAGAGTCGGCCTCCTCGAAGAAGAAGTGATTGATCATTGGGACGGATCTAACATTGTAATATGTCAATTGTTGTAAATAAGTAAAAATAAAATAAATTGAAAAGAATAGTAAAAAAATTATATTGCATATGTATCCTCACCTGTAGTAAAAATGCATAGAAATCACAACACATTACTTTTGAGCCGTTATTATTTATACTATTAACATCCCATCCGTATGTCCCATATGGCAGTAACGAAGGATATTGTAATGGATCATAGTATCCGGCAACGTCTGGAACTGTAATGAGATTACCACTGAATGTTTCAACAATTATATCTCTTCCCCTTATATTTCCTGCTTCTTCGCCACCCACCAAAACTGTAGCAACTTCAGAACATGTTGGAAGATTGTATTGGCACATATTACATGGCTGCTCCTTAATTAAAAGTCGACATTCATGTAAATCTTGTTGTTGCGCCAAATGACGAAATGTCTGGACGAATGGATTGTAAGCATTTAAAATACTTGTTATCTTCTCAATCAACTCGTTCTGCAAACCTTCATTTTCAGTCATGCGATTTTGAATCTCATGATCAGTATCGTAAATGTACAACTGTAAGTATCTCGGCCTCTCATTTGAGTTTGGTAAGAGAGTTCCAATCTTATGATAGATAGCTCCTTGTGCACGAAACGTATAAATTTCACAACTTCTAGCTACTAGATTTTCGTCAATATGAACTCCCATTGAAGTGAAGGAGAAGACATGATTATATGCATAAATATTCTGTCTGAAGTGTCGACCCTCAATAGTTTGGTTAGAGAATATATCAAGCAGCTTAAGCGGTGCTACTATTTGAGGTAGAACAGTTGCTCCATTATTACAACACATGGTTGGTGTTTCACGATAGAACAATATTGCTTGACAATACCGGCATATAGTTGGCATTGGCAATTGCAATCTTTGAACTTGACTACTTTGGTGAAAATTTCTTGCGCAATTTTGATATCTTTGTCGAGGAAATGAATGATCATTTAGAATTACATCCACGTCATTGAATTCCCCACGATATTGGTCAGCATGAGTGATATTTCCTATGTAAGCAATTTATCAAACAAATATAATATGATATTATTTTCATAAATAGATTTATTCGACATTGTTAGATATTAGTACGTTAAAGTAAATAAATAAATAATATAGTTGTACCTTCTATATGAACTTGGCAGGATTCATCTTCTCTCGACTACTTGTGCCACCATACTCATACGTAGAATTAATAGGTGCATATCGGGGTAGACGTCTCAAATGAATGAGTTGAGGTCTACCACATTCTAGCGGATATGAATTTTGTGCCGCAATGAATGTGGCACCAAAGTTAGTGGCTGACAAAGGTGAATCCCGTGGTTGACGCAGTGTATTTTGAATCCTTCGAGAGATTGCATCCATGAAGTTCGATATACCTCCTACTAAAATAGTTAATAAAATGGTCATGGATGAAGTGGGATGACAATAACATAACATTTTATGTTATGATAATTATTAGTTTAGAAAAGATAGATCTTTTACCCAGCTAATGATCTTCATTTTGACTTTGATGTTCAAATTGATTCACACGCCTTCTAATTTGTTGTGTTAGGCGACGTCGTTCTAGTCTTTGGGCAGTTTGTTCAGGACTCATGTTATGTAGTCTTATTTTGTATGAATGTTTATTTCTTTGTCTTTGTTGCGCAGCAGCTTCTACACTCAGACGTTGTCAATGCCGTTGTTGTCGCAAATGATTTTGTTCTCTGACCCATTGCAACCATTCAATTGATTGGTTATGCTCTCCGACTTGTGTATCATTTGATGGTCTTGGTACATCATCCATCGGATCTTGATGATTATTCGCCATTCTACTATATCACTTTAGAACAAAAATTCTTTGACGTATATGATACATTTTTTTGTAAGTAATAATGCAATAAAAATGACAAACAGGGCATGAATAGCAAATTACACATTTACCTTATTTGTACGATTTTTTTTTATTTGTAATGTTTTTTTCAAAGTATTTTAAATTCTCTTTTTTTTAAAAAAAAATTGGAAAACAGCCTCAAAATTAAAATTTTCTTCAAAATAATCTACAAGAGAACGGGCAACGGGATGCTTTTGTAACTTGAATCGTCTATGTTCACATCTACTAATAGTTCTTACATTAAAAAAAAAAATATCAATTAACAAAATATGAAGAAACACACAATTTTCTACGGCCAACTGTACATGAATTTCTTCAAACTACCCATAATTCCCACAAACTAAAAAAAGTTATTACGTAAACATAAAACATAATTGTAAAAAAATACCTGAATCCAACAAAAAAATATACCTAAAATAATGTCCAACCCTTATTAATGAGAGCTTTTCTAAATATCATTTGAGCAAAATAAAAATATAAAACACAATAAAAACATAAATAAAAAAGGTATTAGAGTGAATTATCAACCAATGACACTAATAAAAAAAGAAAATCACCCATACATATTCTTTTGTAATAAAAATCATGTGTTTAATTTTTATATTTAAAAAAAAAAAACTTGTTTACAATATAAAGTAAATGTATTATTTTCTCTATATTCAGGTATGTATTATTTTCTCTATATTGTTTTTTGCACAAATATAGAAACTTGCAGAGTAAATTTTTTAAAAGGGACAGAAGCTTTTGGTTAAAAAGTGGGTTTTTTATTTTTTAATTTCACAACTGAAAAATACATCATAAATTCAAAAGAAAAAAATATAGTGGGTTGGCTAGAAAAAGTTCATTGAAGACGGAAATATTTGGCTTATTATTTTATTTTATTTTTTGTTTTTTTCTAAATTCTTTGTATTTTTTAATCTTTTAATAAAAAATAAAAAAAATTGCTTTTTCAGATTGTTAAATAAAAAATTGCTTTTTCAGATCGTGTAAGTAGAAGAAGTTTTTTTTTTAGTAAAAATAAATATAAAAATAATCAAATCAAATAATTAAATAGGCAAATGGCGCCACCCCTATCAACATTTCTGAGACAGTACTGAGATCAGAGAGGAGAAGAAAATGGGAGAGAGAGATTACTGAGAGAGATAAACGATTTGATCCGCGGCGGCTCCGGTGATCCACGGCGTCGGCAGCGTCGGCAATGGCTGACCGGAGGTCGCGCGATGGCTGGCGTCGGCTAGTGTCTTGCAATTCTCTTCTCCTTCTTCTTTTGTTTCAGCCTGTAATATAAGGATATATATAGGATATATAGGATATATAGGATATATACTTTTTCTGCGATGACGGCGAGAAGATAGAGAAATGGGGGAAATGGGAGAAGTCGCAAGGTAAAAAATGGAATGGGGTTTTCAGAACATACCGAGAGGAAGGAGAGAAAGACGCCGGAGGTGGGACGGTAGTGGTGAGAGAAAAACTTAACTCATCGCGTGAAGACAGAGAAATGGAGGATTTTTTGCTTTGATTAGCTCCATCGGGGTTTTCAGAAGAGCCTTTGGAGGATCACTGAAGTGGCGCTTCCTATTTGCAGTATAAGTTGTGCGGGAAACTGATTTGTAAATTGGGATAGAACGTGGATAGTTAGTAACTGGGATAGAACGTGGGAAGTTACTTTGGCAAATTTACATATTTAGCCATTTAATTAGTAATGGAGGAGAGATTAAATTTTGGATAAAAAGGGAAATTCCAAATGTGACACGACTTTAAACAATTGTAACTACAAAAATTTGGGTTAGCTTTATAGTAGTAAATAGATATCATCCACAAACGCCCCCACAAAACTGTCCAGATAAGGATGGATGATCTGGTTCATCAAACCCATGAACGTAGCAGGTGCGTTCGTCAGACCGAACGGCATAACTAGAAACTCGTAGTGAACATAGCGAGTCCGAAAAGTAGTCTTCGCTATGTCCTCGTCCCTGATCCTCAACTGATGATATCTTGATCTCAAGTCAATTTTCGAGAAACAGCTCGAACCCCTCAGCTGATTAAACAAGTCGTCTATCCTCGGCATCAAATACTTATTCTTCACTGTCACCTGATTCAGCTTCTGATAATCGATACAAAAATGCAGAGATCCGTCCTTCTTCTTCGCAAAAAGAGCAGGAGCTCCCCATGGCGAAGCACTCGGGCGTATAAACTCCCTGTCAAGTAACTCCTGTAGCTGTACCTTAAGTTCAGGCAACTCAGCGGGTGCAAAATGATAGGACGGCATAGATATGAGAGCAACTCCAAGAACTAGATCAATAGAGAACTCTACCTCACGGCTCGGTGGCAACTCAAACTGATCATCAGGAAAGACATCAGGATAGTCGCACACCACCGGAGGTAACTCTCCTCGAACTCGAACCTCCTCATCCAACATGAGAGTTGAGAAAAGGAAACCCAGGTTACCCTGGTTTCGCACCGCACTGGGCAAGGACATCAAACCCTCATCCCGGTCTCCCACAAAATAGAAATAATCTCCCGCCGGTGTACAAATCGTTACCCTCCGTTGATCGCAATCGATAAAGGCATGATAGGTGGTCAGCCAATCCATCCCTAGGATGACATCAAACGCCGTCATGTCTAGAATGATAAAGTCAAACTCTAAACAATGACCGGCAACCTCCAAAACACAGGATCTACTGACAAGACTCAATGTCACACTCCCACTGACTGGGGTCTCTACACTCAAGGTACTACCCAACCAGTCAATTTGCAACCCTAATGTAGATGTGAAAGTAGAAGATATAAACAAGTGTGATGCTCCAGTGTCGATAAGAACAATGGCCCATGATCTGAAGACTAGCAGAGTACCTCTGATCATGGAGGTGGTAGCAGCAGCATCGAGCCCGACCGGTGCTCTAGAAGAACTAGGATCTGCAAGAACATATGCCCTGGCCGGTCCACTGTGGCCTTGAACTGTAGACTGTCGACCTGACTATACTGAAGATCCTCCCTCTACAAAATGGGGCGTCTGAGCTCTAGGATGTGAATACATCTGTCTTCCCTGGCCTGATGGAACAGCTGGTGCTCCCGCTGTGCTCTGATACTCCCTCCTCGAGGACAGTTCCTCCAGATGTGCCCAGACTGCCCACACTCAAAATAGACTAGTGGCCCTCTCCCGGGTGCCTACGACTGTGACTGAGTCTGAACAAGTGCTGTACTCTGACACTTTTTCGCATGATGCCCCGGCCGCTTGCATCTATGACAAACAAGCTCCCTGGGATCTGACCTTCCCATTGAGACTACGGGATGTGTAGATGCAGAAGACTGTGGCTGATAAGACCCCACCGGATAAGAACTCGAACCAGATGTTCACTGATGCTTGTTCCTGCATCCCCGAGCCTGCGTGTGTCCCCCACAAGGCTGACTCCTACTGTCCCTGTCCCAACGCGTCTCGTTTAGAGTATCTTCCACCTTCATGGCAGTCTCTACTAGCTCTGTAAAAACCTACAGCCTAAGTGCTGCCACTCTATCTCAGATAGCGGGCCTCAAACCCCTCTCGAACCGCTTCACACAGAACTCATCAGTAGGCACGTTCTCCTGTGTAAATCTGGATAGGCTAGTAAACTCAGCCTCATACTCCACAACAGTCATCGTCCCCTGTGTCAGAAAGAGGAATTCCTCTCTGTAGCGATCCCTCAAAGTCGTAGGAAAGTATTTCTCCAGAAATACCTTCGTGAATGCCTCCCAAGTTCCCCCAACTGTAGTCTTGGCGAACTTCCACCACATATGAGCACTCCCTCTCAGCTGGAAGGCAGAAAATGAAACCCATAGATCACCCTTCTCTGTCTGTAGAGTATCAAGGATCCTGGTAACCAACTCCAACCACTTAGTGGCCACCGTGGGGTTGGGATCCCCAGAAAAGGTAGGAGGTTCCAGACAGCGAAACTCCCGCATTACGACCGTCACCCTCGGCTCAGGTATGGTCTCTCTCCCCTAGAGGCCTCAGCCAGTTGCCGGATGGAGCCGACTATCTCACGTAACAGATCTCCATCAGCAGGTCCTTGGGGTGCATTAGCATCCCCAAAATCTGAGACTGGAACGTCCCTTTGGCTAGAACCACGGCCACGGCCTCGACCTCGGTCTCGTCCTCCCCGTGTGGACATAACTCTATATGAAAGCAACATAACAGGATAAGCATCCATACAACATGTTATTTCTAACATAAAAGACAGATAAGCATGGTAACACATAACCACTTAATATCATGTCATCACATCTCACATACCGAGGAGAACTAACAAGAAAAACTCGTCACTCTGAACAACCTACTCAGATTCCTTGTTAGAAATCACGTCCGCGAAACGCGTCTCTAACATGGATCCCAAGTATGTGAATCCAAATGCCCAAAAGCAAGACTAATCAAACCTAAGGCCTAACCCCCATACCCACGTATACACCACGAGCTATCATGCTATGTTAGGAAAACGTTGTAACACATGCAATCAAGCACACATACATCCTCACAAGGTGATGAACCCTCTTTCTCCTAGCTCATAGGTATTCAAACACAGAGCTCTGATACCAAGTTGTCACGCCCCAACATCAGGGTCACGCCAAAGCCCACCCAAAAGACAGTTTGAGAAAATAAGATTTGCAGTTGGAAAGCCCTCAACTAAAAAATATACATCATTTGGATAAAAATCCCCATAGTTCAACTCTCAAAAATTGAAAACATGCATCTCATACATGAATAAGTATATCACCTCAAAGTGTACAAAATCAGCCATCACTGGCATTACATGAAAAATTACATGTACAAAAATAGGGAAAACTACAGCAAGTCTTCCATCACCTCTGCAACTAAGTCAACTTCTCATGCTCACCTGAAAAGGTTTTACGAAAAAATTTCACACCGTGAGCCGAAACCCAATAAAACATAGACAGTAAAATTGTAAAGCAGGCTATGCAATTACACACACACGAGCTCAACCATATGAGCCAAAAAGGTTTTCCTTCCAAAATCACAAGTTTGCATCAGACTACCACGAGTCTCAAAAAGGTTTTTATCTCATAAAATCCCACGTTTTCCATCCTTCAAACTATGCATATCATCCTAACAGATATCATGCCACAGTTAAGGAAAAGCTGTAAATAAACAGTATGCTCCACTCGGGTCACACAGCCGAGGAGAAAAGATGTAAATGAAATTATATGTACCGACTCTGCTGTACAAACAAAGGTAACAACTATAGACTCCTATCCATTACCCTAGTCCTGAACCACTTAAGGCCTGCTAGGTAATGACAAGTTCTATACAGAGTTACAACAACAATGCCATTCCTGGAGTCAACCGACTTCTTTACGGATTTTCATGATTGATGGGAAAGCACCCAAACCACGCACTTGTTTCTTTACGGATTGCCACGACCAATGGATGAAGCATAACCAAACCACATTTACGGGGATTAACCCGAGGGACCATAGCGAACCCACTCTGCGCACATTTTTGGACTTCCACCAAGGAGCAATAGAAGCCCAACTCAAACCACACACTGTCACGGTACATCAATGGAAATATTTAAAAAAATCCACCGTAGCTCAACTACGAAAATCCACAAAACAGTTTATACAACACATGTATAAAGGAGATCCAATCCATCAAAATGGAGATCTAAAACCATTTCCAACAAAATGGAGATCTAAGACATTTTTCACCATTTTCACAAAACAGCTCATTTTCAAACCTCCTTTTGAGAACTACGGATACCACGTACCCGAATCACGTATACAACCGAAAAGGCATAAAAACCCACTTTTATCCAAAAACCACGGTTACACATGAAAATCATATTTGATGTATTTTTTTCTCGGTGAAAACACATATAATCACATATATCACCCTTATACAGTAGTAGGGTCTAGAATCCTACCTCAAATAGTCAAGAACTCGACGTCTCAAAACTGAATGGCATCAGAATGAGAATCCGACCGGTTGGATGTGAAGCCCTCGGCCCCATTAGCAAGGATCCACAAAGGATCGAACACAAAACAAAGCCCCGAGCCCTCAAAGCTAGAGAGAAGGTAGAGACAAGGGGTTTCTTAGCCTGGAAGAAAGGTTTTAAACAAATATCTCTGCCACTGGGATATTCATAGAAAACGAAGAAAAAACTGTTCAATCGATCGAATCCCTGAGTTCAGTTGACCGAACTCAAAAAAATTGGTTCAGTCGACCGAACCAACCCCTCCAGTTGACCGAACTCAAGACCAGAAGCGTACTGGAATATGTTGTGGTTTCTCAGCCCAAAAACCAACCTAACCAAACTAAACAAGGTCCGGGAAAGCGTATAACACATTTATACATGCTGTTCTACAATTTTAAAGCATAACTCATGCATCGATGCTATTCATATACTGAAAAACACACATAAGATATATAAATAACCTAAAAGAAAAGGTTCAGGGTCTCACAGCTGCTGACCAGAGAGATCAACCCCAGCTTGAGATTAGGATAATTTCGAGTGGTTTTGCAGGAGGCGGCGAATCTCGGTCAGCCAGGAAGACGCATGCAAAATCCTGCGCACAGAGGATAGGGAGATTGACAAAAGCTAGGATTGTTGGCATAAATCGAGCCAGGACGAGAAGTTCACAATCTCTTTTTTAGAGGAAGATTGCCGAGGAGTCTAATACCCCCACGATGATCTCATTATAATCAGCCTTCTGATCTTCAATCACCGGGTACGACAGGTCCTAGTCAATAACGATAGTTCAGCGGATATACTGTTCGCAAACGCTTTTGACCAGATGAACATCGGCAGAAACAAACTCACACCTATGCTATCCCCATTGGTTGGCTTCGCTGGGGATAGGGTCTATCTCCTTGGTTCAATATAGTTATCGGTCACCATAGGAGATAGCATTGCAAAGATGTCTACGATGCTCACCTTTTTGGTTATTGAAAGCCCATCGGCCTACAATGTCATATTGGGAAGAACTACCCTTAACAACTTCAAAGAAGTAACCTTTACACACCACTTGCTAGTCAAGTTCTCCGTAAACTAGGGAATAGGTTATGCGAGGGGAGACCAGACATCAGCAAGGGAATGTTATGTGACGTCCCTCAAGGAGCTGAAGTAGAAGGAGGTGTTACACATTGAGGAGATGGAGGTGAGGAACAAGAAAGAGCTACAAAGAAGCAAACCGGCAGAAGAACTGGAGGATTTCGTCATTGATGGCTCCAAGCAATTTAAAATATTAAAGACGGGGGCTAAATTGGAGGATAAAATAAAAGAGCCGTTAAGAGCATTCCTCAAATCAAACAAAGACATGTTCGCACAGACTCATCATGATATGCCAGAGATTGATCCAACTGTTGCTGTGCACAGGCTTAATGTTGACCCCAAGGCTAAGCCTATCAAGCAAAAACAAAGAGTATTCGCACCACAGCGAAATGAAGCGGTCAGTGAAGAAGTGAGGAAGCTCAGAAATGATGGTTTCATAAGGGAAGTCACATACCTTGATTGGCTCACGAACATTGTTATGGTAAAGAAAGCCAATGTAAAATGGAAGATATGCATCGACTTCGCTGACCTGAACAAATCCTGTCCTAAGGATAGCTATCCCCTCCCCGGAATCGACTTGTTGGTTGATTCCACTACCGGTCACGAGTTGCTTAGTTTCATAGATGTGTTTTCAAGTTATAATCAGATCGTGATGCATGCCCCAGATTAAGATAAGACATCGCTCATCACCTCGAAGGGAACATATTGTTATCGTGTCATGCCTTTCAGGATGAAGAACGCTGGAGCAACTTACTAACGTCTAGTTAATTCGATGTTTGAAAACCAGATAGGAAGGAACGTAGAGGTATACGTGGATGATATGCTTGTAAAAAGCAAAAGAGCTGACTAACATGTTCAGGACCTGTAAGAGGTTTTCCTCGTCTTGAGGCAGTATGGAATGAAATTAAACCCAGCTAAATGTGCCTTCGGCGTGTCATCTGGGAAATTCTTGGGTTTTGTGGTTAGCCAGAGGGGAATCGAAGCCAATCCAAACAAGGTCGAGGCAATTTTACAAATGAAGCTCCCGAGCAGCATCAAGGAAGTACAAAGACTTGCAGGAAGGGTGGCTGCTCTTAATTGTTTTGTTTCTTGCGCAACGAAAAAATGCTCAGCCTTCTTTAAAATTTTGAAAAAGGCGTTTAGCTGGGATAGTGAATGCAACTAAGCCTTTGTCGACCTAAAAGAGTATTTTGCTGTGCTCCCCACTACTGTCCAATCCGGTACCTCACGAGAGTTTATACTTATATTTAGCCGTATCGTAGACAGCCGTAAGTTTAGCGTTGGTAAGGAAGGAGGAAAAGCTGCAAAAAATGGTATATTTCATTAGCAAAGCCTTCCAAAGAGGGGAGACCAGATATCCTCAAATGGAGACGTTAGCTTTCGCCCTGATCATATCCTCTAGGAGGTTGCGACCCTATTTTCAGGCTCACGCTATCGTGGTCTTAACAGATCAGCCACTAAGAAAAGTGTTGCAACGACCAGAAATGTCAGGAAGGCTGATGTAATGGTCTGTCGAGCTTGGTCAGTTTGATATCACATACTCACCTTGAGCAGCATACAAAGGTCAAATATTAGCAGACTTTATAGCAGAATTCACTTTGAGAATCTCTTCAAAAAAGCAAGATCTACCAACAGGCAACCCCACTCAGGATAACGACACCCAACCGGTGCAACTCCCTGAATGTGACTGGGATATGCACGATTCGTGGATAGTAAACGTCGATGGATCATCCAGAAAGAGGAAAGGAGCAGGGGCGGTGGTCACCTCCCCCTCGGGACATCAGATTAAGTAAGCAGTACAGTTAAACTTTCATTTAACAAACAACGAGGCAGAATATGAGGCATTGATATGGGGACTCTGAGCTTCCAAATCTCGTGAAGCAAAAAGACTATTGGTCAAGTCAGATTCCCAATTGATGGTTTAGTAGGTTAATGGTACATACGAAGTAAAAGGGGACAAGCTGAGGAAGTATAAAAATTTGGTGGATCACATCCGTAGACAGTTCAGCGAGGTTAAGATCCAGCAAATTCCTCGGGAAGAGAATTCGAAAACAAATCACATAGCCCAAGAGGCCTCTTCTGATCAGGAATACATTAGTCAGGGAGTCCTAGTTAACGCTGTTGATCAACCGAGCATAGATCATTTGCTAGAGATGCAGGCCAACCCAGTTATGGAAATTCACCAGGTCGTGTGAGCCAAGCCCATCCTTTAAATATTTGGAAAGTGGAAAAGTCCTTGAAGACAAAACATAAGCATGGAAATTAAAATTTCAAATAGCCAATTATGTCTTGATGGAGGGGATTCTCTATAGGCGTAGTGTAACAATGCCGTACCTGCGATGTGTGTCTGATTAGGAGGCAATATATGTGCTCTGGGAGATCCATGAAGGTGTGTATCGCAACCATTCTAGAGCAAAAGCCCTCGTCGGGAAGGTAGTCGAGCAGGGTATTATTGGGTAACTATGCTCAAGGATGCTAAGGACTTTGTAAAGAGATGTGACAAATGCCAGCGTTTCGCGAACCTCACCAAGCAGCCACCAGTGGAGCTAAATGTATTAACCAGCCCATGGCCGTTCGTATAGTGGGGTTTGGACCTCATCGGGCCACTACCCATGGTGCAACGATAGATGAAATTTATCGTAGTTGTTATCGATTACTTCACCAAATGGGTGGAAGCTAAACCCCTTGCCAAAATCACAGAGAAGAACACCACCCAGTTTGTTTGGAAATCCTTGGTTTGTTCGTTTGGGATCCCTGGAACAATTGTCATAGACAACGGAAAGCAATTCGACAATATAAACTTTTAGCGGTTCTGCGATGAGCTCAATATCCAGATCCATTATGCCTCTCCTGCCCATCCCCATTCGAATGGGCAAGTGGAGGTCACGAACAGGTCACTTTTGAAGATACTGAAGACGAAGCTAGAGTTTGTCAAGGGGCTATGGCTTGAAGAGCTGCCTAACGTCCAATGGACTTACCGGACCACAACCCGAACTGCCATCGGTGAAACCCCTTACAGCCTTACTTACGGTCATGAGGCTGTAATCCCCGTGGAGATCAGCCTAGAAAGTGCACGAGTCAGCCAATATGATCAGAGCATGAATGATGAAAACTTGAGGGTGGAGTTAGATTTGCTCGAAGAGATCAAAGACATAGCAGCGCTACAAATAGCGGTATGCCAGAATCGGATGAAAAAAAAATACAATTAGAAGGTGAGAAAGAGAAGTTTCAGCCAAGGAGATCTGATACTCAGAAAGGTCACTCTATCGATTAGAAACCCCACTGAAGGAAAGCTAGGCCGAAATTGGGAGGGACCCTACATCGTGAAAGCCTATCAAGAAAAAGGAGCCTATCGACTCCAAACCATGGAAGGAAGAGAATTAAAACACCCCTGGAATGCTGCACACCTCAAACGTTATTACGCTTAAGTCAGTAATTAAATTTATATGCAAGTATTTACATTCAAGTTTAAATGCAATGAAGATATGTCTTTTCCTACCTTGTACTTTCCTACAAGATATTAATATAGCCAAAGGGAATGATTCTAGGGCTGATCAAGAGAAGATCAGTCCCCAACTTTCTCTAACACCTGAGGTTAATGAAAACCTGAATGGGCTAGGGCTGATCTGCTGATCAAGAGAAGATCAGCCCCCAACTTTCTCTAGGGTCTGAAGTTATTGAAAACCTGAACAGGCTAGGGCTGATCAAGAGAAGATCAGCCCCCAACTTTCTCCAGCGCCTGAGGTTAATGAAAACCTGAACAGGCCAAGGGTGATCAGGAAACGATCAGCCCCCAACTTTCTTCATGGCCTAAGGTTATTGAAAAGCTGAACGGGCTAGGGCTGATCAGGAGAAGATCAGCCCCCAACTTTCTCAAGCGCCTGAGGTTATTTAAAACCTGAATGAGCTAAGGCTGATCAGGAGAAGATCAGCCCCCAACTTTCTCTAGAGCCTAAGGTTATTGAAAACCTGAATGGGCCAAGGTTGATCAGGAGAACATCAGCCCCCAACTTTCTCCAGAGCCTAAGGTTATTGAAAACCTGAACGGGCCAAGGCTAATCAGGAGAAGATCAGCCCCCAACTTTCTCCAACGCCTAAGGTTATTAAAAACCTGAACGAGCCAAGGTTGATTAGGAGAAGGTTAAAAACCTGAATGGGCCAGGGCTGATCAGGAGAAGGTTAGCCCCCAACTTTCTCCAACGCCTGAGGTTATTAAAAACCTGAACGGGCCAAGGATGATCAGGAGAAGATCAGCCCCCAGCTTTCTCCAGTGCCTGAGGTTATTAAAAACGTAAACTGGCCAATGCTGATCTAGAGAAGATCAGCCCCCAGCTTTCTCCAATGCCTGAGGTTATTGAAAATCTAAACGGGCCAAGGCTGATCTGGAGAAGATCAGTCCCCAGCTTTCTCTAGCATATGAGGTTAGTGAAAACCTAAACGTGCCAGGGCTAGTCAACCTTTCAAAAAAAAAAGAAAAAAAAAAGAAAAGAGGGGGAAAATACCCAACTGGAAGGATGAGCATCCACATACTATACTATCAAGCACAAATAGTGTGGAAAATACTCATAAGCTCACCAAAGTACACCCTAAAACAAAGCTGGAGAAAATGGTGCGGCTAGGATGTGGTTAGAGTGAACTTTCATTTTGGAGAAACAAGTATACTCAAACTCTGCGTTATACATCTAGAATGTACATCAAGGAGGCTACCTGCGTTGGAATATGCTTAAGTGTGTTTCAGACAATCACACATGAAAAGGAAAGCTACCAAGTATAACAACAAAAAAACTTTAAGGAAGTATACTTCAAACAACAGCAAAATTTTCAAGAAAATGTATCAGGAAACCCAACAACAACAACAAAACTTTCAAACAGTGTATCTCAAAACCAACCCAAATAGCAAAGCACTCGGAGAATGTATCTCAAACAATATCAAGGAGGCTAGTGGCAGAAAGGAAGACGACAATTTAGGAGAGCAGAAAAATCAAAAGCCAGGAGGAGGGGGAAGGGATTAAACTTGTCTTCAGCTTTAGCTGGAGAAGGAGAAGGAGCGACTAAGGTGGTGTCATCGTCATATGCTTTCACCGGGGAGAGATCCAAGTTTGGATACAGAGTGCTGACCTGCTATCTGAACGTCTCGAAGCTAGCCTCCCACTGCTCCGCAAACATAACTTTAACGTCCAGACTTTGCATGTGTTCAGCAATCAATTGAGAGAATTCTCCTGATGCCTTGAACTGCTCCACAATGGCAGCACGATCAGCATTGACGGACGCCTCCAGAGTGGCGTTCTTCTCCTTCTACTCAACTAGCAGCCCCTCTAACGTAGAAATGTTTCCTTGTAGTTTCTCCATTTCGATGGTCATTTCAGTTTTGATCTTCACAAGACCCTCTACCATAGACTTTGCCCTCTCCAGGTCTGCCTCAATCGTGGATAGCCTCATCTAATCGCCTTTCAGGCTTTCGATCTCCTCTTTCATATTTTGAATTGTCAGGTTGGCATCTTTCAACTTCTTCTCTTCAGTAAGATGTGCATACTCATTTCTGGCAAGGCGAAGAGCCATGTAGTGGCTCAAAGTGATGGACTGCATAGGCAAAAGGTCATCAGTTTCTTCAAGTAAAAAAAAAAGAAGAAGAAGAGAAAAGTGGTGGGTAGGGGACGCACCTTGGTGAATTCCTCGTGAAACTTGTGCCCCAATTCGGTTGTGGTCAACCCATCTAATCAGGATAGGTCAGAGGGAAGGACAGCCCCCTCGATAAGCTTTAAACTGACCTTATTATCAGTGAAAACTAAAAGGGGGACTTTTTCTTGATTGTTCCCCTTAGAGGGGTTAGCGCTCATCACCTCCTTTTCCTTCTCTGCTCCTTGGTCAGAGCCCAATTCACTGCTCCTGCTAACCAATTCTGTACCCTTCCTAACACTTCTCTTGTTCAAGAGGGGTGGACTTCACCTTGGAAGAGGGAGAAGAACTAGGAATGTACTCCTTGAAGGTAGATACATCCAGATCCTCTTGACGGTGAGTCATAACTCGGGGCCTCTTGGTAGGCAGAGGAAGAGGAGCAGGCATTCCCCCTTGGGAGGCATTCCTTCTTTCCTTCAACTTCCTCAGAGCCTCCTTGTCCCCCCTGTTCATCGTGCCTGGGCAGGAAGAATAAATGCATAATTAGGAATCGTAAGGCAATAAGAAATAAAAGACAAAATTATACACTGGGCAACGCAACACTTCACCTTCACCCTTACCCTTAGAATTTTCCCCAACCTCAGCAATACGAAATAAAGTTAAAGCGTTAAAAGAGGGCTCGGGTCTAAGGAGATACTCACTTAAACTCTCTAGAGTGACCAGAATAGACCAGCTCCTGTCCTCAAAGGACTGAGCCAGTGTGATCCTCTCCTTCTCCTCCTCAAATATCCCAAGACTCCTCGCCCGACCTAACACCAGACTCCTCGCCCGACATAGAAATTAAAAAGAAAAGAGGAATGGGGGAGGCACGATGAAAGAATAATGACAAAGGGATAGAATCAAATAAAATTTGACACTAACCATCTTTGGGGAGGCCAACCCACAATCTCTAAATTCTCAGGACATTCTTGTCAACCCTCTCCCATGGTTGGAATTCCCACCTTCCCCCGATACAAAGAAAAAGCGGTCCTTCCATCCTTTATTGGATTTGGGAAAGCCAGTGATGAGCCCCTTGCCATCACGGGCTTGGAAACTGACGAAGTCGGTGACCAGCTCTATTGGTTTGTAATAATAAAAGAACTCCTAGAGCGTTAAAGGATGCTCATTATCATTGATCACCAACCACAGGATCACGCATTCGATCAAGATCCTATACCCATTGGGAGCCAGCTATGCGAGTGAAATGCCTAGAAATTAGAGCACTTCCCTAACAAACCGAGGGATTGGGAACCTCAAACCTCCTTGAAGGGCCCTCTCAGAAAAGCAAACCTCTCTTGGGACATCAGAGCTCGCAAACTCACCAGGGCCCGAAACTCTTAGACGGACAAAATTAGGGACTAGTAATTGAGCCTTGATTAGGCTGAGATCATGCGCACTAATGGAAGAAGGAGTATTGTCAGCCAAAAAGGGAAAACGAATAATTTAGCCCATGACGGATTGGGTCCGAACAGATGGCATTTCTCGACGTGTTCGACCAGATACAAGTGCCTCCAATGAGGTAGGTACTTCATTCCGCGGGCGAATAAAGGAGGACTTACGACAAGATTGATGGATAAGCAAGCCCTCCTCAGGATTCTCCATCGATGAGTCTTCGTTTACCAAAGAGATGAAAGAAAGGGAAGTCCAGGTACTCACCGTGCTAACAGGAGTCGGGCAAGGAATGTCAGGGAGAACCGAAGGGTGAAATTGAAGAATGTAGTCGGCAATGGGGGTAGAAGTAGGTGAGGACAATATAGGTTTAGCGGCCCTCAAACTCCCAAAGTTTTTCCTATCGCTAGACATAGAAATTCCCTAACAGTTAGAAAAACCAGACGGCGAGTGAAGAAAATTCGAAGGCAGAAAAGAACCTTAGATCGAAGCCCTAAGCTGGTTGGGAAACTATGTTCAATGAAACAAAGCTCCCCTAGATCTTCCCAAATCTACTTCCAAAGAAATCAAGTTTCTAAAAATAAAAGTAGGGAAAAGGAAAGAAAGAAGTGTACTCAAATTAAGAAGAAAAATCCCCCTCTCACTAGTTCGAGTGTTATTGAATTCGCTCAAAATGTTGCTGGAGTATTTCGAATGCCGAAATGATAGTCGCAAGGACATGGAACTGAGTTTGAAAACACGTTTAGGCGCCCTTCAATTTTGGACGGTTGAGATTAGAAGAAGCTAATGAAATCCATGGTTAGAAAGTGACACATGAGTTGGGGGGATGGGCCCAAGCAATCGTTGCCACGTGTAAACGCGAGCAATTATTGTATTGCCTCGTCAATAGCAGTTACGCCGTCATTTGCTAAGGAAAAACCAAGGGGGAACGACGACAGCTGTCATTCTTAAAGGTACCACCCCCAGTGACACTTGAATTATATCTTTTGACCCGATCAGAATGTTTCACTAACCCTCCTGCTCTTGGTGGAGAAATCGGTATTCTTGACCACTAAACATTTCTTTTATTGCTGACCAAGAATAGGGGAGTACTGATGAGTAGAAAGGATACTTTGGTCTTTCCACCAATTTACGGATGACCAGAGCCAGGAAGTCCTGCTTAACCATATGAAGGAACTCACCTCAGTCGAGCTACTAATCACTTGGTTTGAGAGCAGCATTTTCTGACCAGCCGGTTAGGAGCTGAGCAGCATGTGGGACAGACGTCACACAGACCATAAATGAAACACCTGATCAGCCCAGCGCGTAGTTATCACGTGGTACTATCGACAATCGGATATCTACCCGTACCGTACCATTATAACTGTTTGGTATGGGGGACCACGCCACGTGTCCAAAAAGGTAATGCATAAAAGACCAACGACAAGGAACAAAGGGGTATTCTCAACAATTCTCTTTTTCACTGACTTACTCCCCACTCTATCAGATTACTGATTTGATCATCGAAGGGGCCACGCCGGAGCCATTTCGGCATCCCCTGTAACATTGTTTTCTCTTCTTAGGTCTAAGTTGGCACTCATGGAGCTGTTCGAGAAAAGGACATCATCAATGTGTAATTGCGTTATTCTTTCTCATTTGTTGTTTTCGTTTTCATTTTTCTTTTTTCCCAGTATGGAGTGTAAGTTGTGTATCTCTCGCCCTCCCAAACCCAGCAGTGGTGGGAGTCTAAGCAGCCTCGTCCATTGGGTTGACCTTTACAACTTTTCTTACCTGAATTGTTAGGTGGAAGATAAATTCCATGATACAAATGGTACAAACAAATTAAAGGTAAATTTGTACAAGAATAATGAGTCAGTTTAGTTCCTCTCATTAAATTTGTATGTAAATTGTAAATTTGTGTGTAAAACTTGTTTTACAATCTTTGGTTTGGGATAAAAAACAAAAATGAGATATTTGGCTTGTTTCTTATCTTGGAGAGAGAATTGAAAAATAAGAATTTTTGAAATGAAAAATGTTCATTAAAAATAAAAATAAACACATCTAAATCTGGTTTCTTCAGTTGTTATAGTATAATTTTGTCTTATTTTAATTACCCAATTTTTTTTTGTCTTATTTGACTTTTTAAAAACTTTAAATCAAAATTTCTCAGTTTTCTAGTTCGTCTCAATGAAAGAAATCAAAAAAATAAAAATTACGACAAAAAAATGAAAAAAAAACTACTAAAAATAAAAATAAATAAAATAAAATAAAATAAAAAAGTCATTGTTCCAACCAACTTACATCTGCGAAATATGAGAAACAAGTATGTTATATAATTGTGGATTATTACTAGTTGCATTGGTACTTGTTTCATGGACCAAAGCTATTAATAATAAAGAAGAACAAAACATAATATTAATAGTATGAAAGAACAGCAAAACATATTTTGTGAAAAGAGGATTGGAGTACATGTTTTCAAGGACAATATTTGGGCAGTACGATTCATGGCATATATATTCATCAAAGAACCATATTAGTTAGCTCTCTTGACTACAAGTATAAAAAACTATTTATAAAAATATCTTAGGTGTAGAGGGTTGAGATAATGATCTATATTTCCGTTCTTGCTCGTCGCTGAATGGATAAGAATTGTACATGTAATCTTGCACCAAGAAATGAGTTTGAGATGCCCAACTGATAGCTCAATCGGAGAAGGCCTTCTGACAATCGAGTTAGTGAGGGTATTGAGAATGAGAGAACAAATTGACAGAATTTTAGCTCTATGAAATGAATTATGTGCACCAGAACTGTTGATCTTTGTAAAGACCTGTTTCTAGGTCACAAAGTTAAGAAGAAAACAATGGAGATTAAGTTAAAGGAATCAAGTCGAGGTTCATATAGAAACACAAACCAAAAAACAAAGTCCAAGGACTAAGCCTCCTCAAAAAAGACCAATTGCGCCGTTTAAGCCTTTTTGAGCCCAAATGTGAAATGAGCCAAGCCAAATGTTATCCTAAACTGAGATTAAATTGAAAGCCCAAGTCTAAGCCCAAGTTTAAAGTCTAAAAACAATAATCTCAAGGATTAAACCTAAAGCTTACAAGGATAAGCCTACATTAAGATTTTTGTCATATTTCTCAAATAAAACAAACAAAATAAAATTTTTGGAGATGATTGAAAATAAAAGAAGAATAAAACAAAAGAAGGGCGGCTACGTAGGGGTTTGAGCTTTGATTGGTGGTGGAGTTGTTTCCTTAATATCACTTGCGCTTGTCATGTTTGTTTAGGGTCATGGTGCTTGTAATACTTCTTTTGAATACTTGAACCTTTAACTCTTCTTTTGTTTCTTATGCCAAGTACAATACTCTTCGAGGCTTATACATCATATAAATACTAGAAAACAGCCATCTCTTCCTCTCTATTTGAGATTTTTGATCTTCTGACGATCGACTTAGTAAGGGTATTTGTAGGATCCGAATCCATTTTATTTATTTAAATTTTTTATGTGATTATTAACACTTGCCAAGTATGTATATATATATATATATATATTTATTTACATATTGTGTGTGCTTTTATTTCAAAGGGGTGGTCGGTGGGCCCGATTATTTTTACCGAACATCGTCAAACACGCATGTGATGTTGGGGACTCGAAAAATTAATTTGGAGTTACTTTAAAAAAATAATAAATAAATAAAATAATAATAATAATTTTATGAGAGAGTGATTTTAATTAAGAAATGTGGAATTTTGATTGTAAGTCTATATATACTAGCATAAACCCGTGCTATGCACGAGATCTTAATTAAAAAAATTATAGAGTATAATTATAAACTTATTTATTTATTTAAAAATTCTCACAATTAAATTTGTATGAATAACCACATAGGGAATGAGAATTAACTAATT
>JAULJZ010197365.1:0-20113 GCA_032270985.1 Heliamphora pulchella
GTTATATCAAAGAGGGGCAATTGTAGACACCCCAATTTGACCCCGCCTAATCTTAGGTGAATCCGATGATGAAAACAAGTGAAATAGTGCTTCAGTTCGATTCTCGAGAGGTGATCCAAGCTCGGTATTTGAACTCAATCATCAAAAACCTTCGAACCAATAAAATTTTGTCGAACCATCGATAACTTGTTGCGCAAGTCATTCCCAAAATAGCGACCACCAACTCTCATTCTGGTGACCGTCAATAGAATCTCTTGAAAACCCTAGCCAAAAGTGGCGACCGCCACCTCCAACATGGCGACTGTCAACTCCAAATGGCTTAAAAATGCCTTAAAACGTGGCAGCATCTCATTGGTTGAAAAACTCTATAAATACGGTATCCTTGGTACGTTTTCAATGACATAAAATTAGAGAGAGGATTAGTGAGAGAAGCTCTGCCGAGTTGCCGAGCAATTCCGAGCCACGGCGCCGAAATCTTACCGAAATACCAAAATCCAAACCTCCGACACCTACATTTAAAGCCCTAGCTTGGTATCACCATCCGAAGATTGAAGCACATTCCCCGACTTGAGGATTCCTTAGCAATTCAGGTACCTCACTTAGATTCCCGATCCTTCTAACTCCATTCCCTCTCTTTTGAAGTGATTGGGTTAAATTCAAATTTTAATTAATGTATTTCCTTCATTTATGTAGTTAAATTTGCTTATTGTTTACATTGCCTCATGTAATTTAGTTATTTTAATTAATTTCTTAGTTTTACACTTTTACACTAAGCACATTGGTATTAATTCATTAAATAGTGCTAATATATTTTGACAATTACAACTAATTGATATTGTTAATTGTTATAATATAAAACACTTACATGCATATGAATATAGTTGCCAATACTATATTCATATTTGACAATTAAATAAGTATATTTTGATTCCTTTTATTTCTCTAGTATTAGTTTAATTTTATTTACTAGAATATTTCATTTTCTTCTTTTCTTCTTTTCTCTTTTTCTTTTCTTTTTTCTTTTAATGTAGTTTAATTTTCTCGTAATGTTGCATTTATTTTTCTTTTCTTCTTATAATGTAGATTTTTCCCATTTAATGTTCTTTTTTCTTTTTTTTTTTTTGCTTTTCTTTTAATGTAGCTTTATCTTTCTTCTTACTAATATTCCACTTATTTTTCCTTTCTTTCATTTCAAATGTTAATTTTACTTTCATTCGATAGTACTTATCTAATGTTTTTTTTTTCTTTTACCTCATGAAACCTAAAAATCATAAAAAGGGTCTTAAGCCTTTTTTTTTTTCCTGAAAATGTAAATTCATTCTCTTTTGTTCTCTTTTCTTTTTATTTTCTTTTATCTTTCATTTACTCTTATCTCTTTTAAAATAAATGTGAATAGTTAGCTTTCCTTTTTAGTTTTTTGTTTTCTAACCTCTTTTCTTTTAGTGTAAGTTTCTTTTGCACATTTTCTTTTTATAAGTTTTTTATGCATCTTTTTATTTTGTATATTTTAGTATCTCTTTTAGATATTCATCATGATAATGCTAATTTAGTGAATTTTTGTGATATGCGTGTTTTATTCTCCTTATTTGAAATCATGTTTAGAATTGTTTAGTTTATTTCTTGTTAGTAATCCATGTTTAGGCGACTTTAGCAATTTTCTAGCATATTTTTATTCTTTCATTTAAATCATGATAGCTTATGTTATTTTTGTGAAATTGCATGCGGGAGTATTCCATATATCTTTTTAGTTAAAAATTGCATGTCATAGGATTTAGAATTTTTCTCTTGATACTTATTTTATTCGACGTTCTATCTACATATACTATGTATTTTTTATATTTGATTTTAAATGTTCTCTCTTTATTCTTATTTTCTTTATTTGCATACATTTGAAAAATACTATCAAAGAACCAGTGATGATTAGTAGAGACCAACCATACGGTTGGACGAACGGGGTGCCTAACACATTTTTCGATTCGTATCTTAACCCCCGAACCCCTCTTTCTTTGATTAAACGTTTCAAAGATCAGTAGCCATTTTTGTTTTTCTTAATTTTTTCTCAAAAACTAAGTGGCGACTCTATTTTTAACAAAAAAGAATTTTCAAAATTTGACTTTCAAGGTATTAAAATATTTTCTAAACATCTTTAAATTCTCATATTTTTGACCATTTTTCAAAACCCCAAAATTTCAGTGCTACAGTATTTTCTGGCGACTCTGCTGGGGATTGGTTTATAAAATTAAATAAGAGGGCTAGACTTGAAAACATCATTGGGTCTTAATAAGAATTTCTCATTTGTATTTTTGCATGTATGTGTATTGTTCTTCAACCCCCTGCCTGGTCGACCCGATGCCTCGATCGTTTATTTGTTTCGGGGATTGTTGCGAAGGCGGGCAGGCATTATTGACTATACGCTATCATAGGTGCAATAAAAGATTTCGGGCGTACTGTTTGACCATGTCCTGTACCACTCCAGGCATGGGAGGTATATACCCGGCTCTATTCAAAAAGTATCCTGTTCAATTGACCAAAATTGGTCTTTTGCATATAGCGAACTTAAAACTCTCCATTAGGTGCTGCTAACCCTAATAGGATTATGTGTTTTATTAATTGTATGTTTTGATTGCGTATTGTTAGGATTGATTGTTTCGGATTAGGATAGTCCCTTTTTCGGGTTCGGCCCCGATTTTTTGTTATCCTTTATTAGTTTTGCCTTCGGGTTCTTACTCGGGTTTTGTTTTGTTTTGTTTTTTTTTTGTCGTGTTTGGTTTTCACGCCATAGTTTTCTTGGGGTCATGCCCGTGTTTTATTTTGAAGCCTCTAGGATAATTTCTCTCTCCTCCGTGTTCTTCTCGGGTTGTTAGTTTCCCCCCGTTGTTGTATTAGGCTCGCTTCCTTCGAACCCTTATTATACCCGTGAGAACTAGTTCTTTTTTCTTACCGTTATGCTTATAATTCTAGGTCAAGCCGGTCCTTTCAACCTAGCTCTATTTCCTTGTTGGAGTGCTATCCGTTTCTCCCTCTAGATGAACCTTCCCCCTAGAATCTAGTTGATCTCCTTCTTAGCCATCATTCTGGTTTTTGGGTCATCCTATTGTTATGCTGCCAGCGTGAGCCCGACAGGGGCATTATTTTAGTCTCCGTGTTTATCTGCTCATGATTTGCTATTTTGGATATCTGGGATTTGTGCTATCTATCGTCAGAATTCTTGTACGAGAAGTGTTTGATATGGGTTATTCTGCTTTTGGGAACCATGATTTTCTGAGAGTTTACCACTGAGCCGAGAAGAGTATTTGAACAGACTTCACAGAATATCTGAACAGCCAATTGAGTCAGCTGAAATGGAAAAAAATGAGGTGAACTTAACAACTCTGATGAGAGGTATTATTGAAATACAAAGGGTCGTGGAGCAGCAAACTCAGGCTTAGAATCAGTGCCAAGCACAGATTCAGGCAATTCAGGCCCATTTTTCAGTACTGAATGAATAACATGATGACCCAAATGGTAATAGGGAAGACTCTTGGGATGACAATCAGGTCCCCGATAGACTGCATGTTGTTCCACCACCACCACGGATCCCTCGTCAGGTGATAGTTGAGGAAGAAAACACTGCTCAGTTTAGAGAATCTGCATTGGTTGAGAAGATCGATCGGATGGAGAAGATCCTTAGAAAGGCTAAAGGGATCGAAGAATACATGCTAAATGTGGGAGGACTATGCTTGTTCCCAGACGCTAAGCTACCAGAAAAATCCAAAATTCTGGATATGGAGAAGTTCGACGGAACTAGAGATCCCAGAATTCATCTCCGAATGTATGTTAGTACCCTGTCGCCAATGGGAATTGATACCAATTGAAGGCTCAGCTCTTTCACCGATCACTTTTTGGGGCGTCCCAAAAATGGTTCCTCTCCCTCGATGTAGCAAAAACCAAGACTTAGGAAGTCATAGCTACGGCTTTTATCAATCAGTATACTTATAATATCTAACTAGACGTAACTACCCGAGAGCTCAAAACGATGCGACAGGAGAATTGGGAGTCTTTTGTTGATTTCTTGACCCGAAGGAGGGCTAAGGCCACCAAGATGACAAACCGGCCCTCTAGGAAAGAGAAAGTGAGGATAGTAGTGAAGAATCTACAGTCTCCACTAAAGTGGTACCTTATCACGCAGCCGCTTTCTACCTTTGAACAACTATTTGACGCTGGGGTACAGATTGAAGACGCCATTCAGTCTGGGGATATCGAGAAAGCCAACCTAAGCTAGAAACCCAGGAAGACCTTCCCCACATATAACTAAAACCAATCTGCTGCCACCAACCTCGTGTCTCGCTCAAATAAGATAAACTTACTGAACCCATCCTCTTCTGCCCAACAATCAAACAATACCCAACAGTCAGACAATGGCCAATAGCAACAAAGACCAAGGAGGGTCTTCACTCCCTTCAACATTTCATTATCCACCGCCTTGAGTCGACTCGTCGAGAATGGGCTTATTAAGCCATTGGACCCCATGCCCGTTCCTGATCCCCTGCCACCGCGGTTTAATGCTTCTCAATACTGCGCCTTCCACCAAGGTCACAGACACCTAACTAATAAGTGCTTAAGACTCCGACATGAGATCCAAAATCTCATCAACAACATGGTGATCCCGCCACCATTTGCTACTCCAAAGCCGAATGTCATGACCAACCCTTTGCCAAACCATGCTAAACAGTCGGGGATAAATTACATAACTTTGAAGGAATCAGAAGATCTGAGCTGATATATCTGTTCAGCATGTCTGCCACACCCTCGTGTTTCGTCTACTAAGGATCAGACAACATGCTCATTTATTATGGTTAGAAGTGGTCGAGACATGATAGAGGAATGGAATGATGGTGCTTGAGAGTGGTATCAGACAGCATTCCCAGCTATCCAACAAGAAGAGGAGCACAATGAAGAAGATGATTGGCCTTTGGATTACCCAACCTGACCTTATGGATTTGGCCATGTGCTTGATGGCATCACTCTTCCCCAACTTATTGAGAAAGAGATATATGTCGACGAGATGCAGTCCTATTGGCTGGTAAGGGTCGTGCTGAAATCAGACGGAGTGGAGTGGACCGATTTCTGGGTCGCTCAGGAACAACAGGTGGATTTTATCAGAGAGGATATATGGGAAGAAATTGATAATACATAGGCTATTGAAGATGATGAAGAGAGAAGAGAAAGAATGACAATCGGTGATTTAGGCAATTTGTGGGCATTTGAAAGCCCTCCGCTTGTGAACGAGGTACGATAGACCAGTGACACAATAACGGGATTATGGAATCCCGATGAGGGGATAGAACATCTTACAAGAGGTGGGCGACATTTCAAGCCAGCCCAGCTGGAAAAAGGGCAACCGAGTGGAAAAGGGAAGGAAAAAGAACAACAAGAAGAAGATGATGCAGTACTAAAACAGTTAAAGAAGACGCAAGCTAATATCAAAATTTGGGGGCTACTGATGGCCTCGCATAAATACAGACAAGCTGTACTAAAGGTTTTGAATAAAGCTAATGTTTCGATAGATGCCACCTCGGAGCAACCGATTGAACTTATTCTGTCGGCAGTAGAGCCAAAAGTCATTTCTTTTTTTGATAAGGATCTGGCAGCAGAGGGAAGGAATCACAACAAACCACTGCACATTACCGTTAAATGCCTGGACAAATGGGTCCCTGTGACTCTTATTGATAACGGGTCTACATTGAATGTATGTCCACTTAGAACAGCACTCTGCTTAGGACTAAAGACGGAGCACTTCGTACCGAGCAATCAAGGAGTCCAGGCCTATGACAACACAAGGAGGGACGTATTGGGACTGGTGTCATTTGTAATACCAGTAGGACCCTTGAAAACGTCGATCGAGTTCCATATACTAAATGTATCAGCATCCTTCAACTTGTTGTTGGGTAGACCCTGGTTGCATGACCCAAGTGTCCAAACTGTACCATTGACTCTCTATCAGAAACTAAAACTGATAAGAAATGGGGCAGTTCTAACTATTCACGGAGAAGACAACATTCATCCCCTAAGAGGAGGTGAGGGCTCAACTCTGTTGAAAGTATAACATGGTGAAGGTGATGTGTCGCTCAGTGGTTTCCAGTTCGATGAAGCCCAGGCTATACATATGTTATTGAATGAGGAGGAAATGTACATTAACCTGTGGGTAGTAACAATGATGAGGAAAATATCCTTTTTTTCTAGTATGGGATTAGGGCGTAAGCAGCAGAGTATTCCGAAACATGTCCAGGTATTGCTGACTTCACATCGTTTTCGTCTTGGGTACGAGCCAACGAAAGAAGTTTTGGAAGGGCCTAAAAGGGGACGGAAGGCCAATTATTCTGGAACGCTCAATGGGTACTTTGTCAAAGAAGGGGAGAATTTCCCGTATTGTGGCTTTCCAGAACCATGGATCGACGAAAAAAGCAATCAAAAGCTACCAGGGCTGGAAATCTTTTTCGGCCTTCAGTTGTTTGATATAGAAGAGGAAGAGACAGTGAAAGAGAAAGAGAAAGAGGAGAAGATTCAAGAGGAGGATTGGGCCGACAAACATGATGGTACCGACATGGGAGTGCTGTTTAATGAGAAGATGGCTCAGCTGCACTTAACTGAACCAGACTGTTTCATGATGGATTTCAGCGCACCGGCATACTGCACCAAGCTCATCGTCAATGCGGCCGCAAGAATAGTGAAGAATTGGACCATCGAGTCTTGTAATATGCAAGTTATCTATCTTGAGTCTGAGTTTGAGTTGGAGTCTGTAGTCAAGGGCACGTCTGTTGGTGCTTCTCTCCCTGCTTTTACTGTCGAGTTTGTAATTCCCTTTGCTTTTAATGAAATGAACAAAATTTTCAGTTACTCTTTGGTTGATTTGTTTCATACGCTTTTCGAAAATTTTAAATTCGACGGGAATATCTCTGAAGAAATAAAACTTTTAATAAAAAGAGAAAAAAATGCGTGCCCAACCGATAATCAAAGAAACTTTGTCAATAAATATGGGTAATGAAATTAACCCACAAAATGCACAAATTGGTTCCTCTTTATCCTTAGTTGAACAAGAACAATTAATAACTTTATTAAAAGAATTCAAAGACGTGTTTGCATGGTATTACGAGGATATGCCCGGAATTGATCCCGATATTGTCCAGCACCATATCCCCTTATACCCGAGGCTAAACCGGTTAAACAAAAGTTAATACGGATCCGGCCAGAATGGGCTCTGAAGATCAAAGAAGAAGTTTCTAAACAGATCAACGATGGATTCCTAATGGTAACCGAGTACCCAAAGTAGGTAGCTAACATCGTGCCAATTTTAAAGAAAGACGGTCGTATCCGAGTCTGTATGGATTTTTGAGATCTCAACATAGCTAGCCCAAAGGATGACTTTCCACTGCCACACATTGACGTCTTGGTAGACAGTACAGCGGGGCATGCTTTGTTATCATTTATGGATGGCTTATCCGGATACAACTAGATTTTGATGGATCCCGGGGATAGAGAAAAGACAACGTTCACCACGCTATGGGGTATCTATTGTTGTCATGTGATACCGTTTGGTCTAAAGAATGCATGGGTAACCTATCAGAGGGCTGCTACTACACTACTGCATGATAAGATACATAAGGACGTCGAAGTGTACGTGGATGATATGATAGTCAAGTCCAAGGATCGGGATGGCCACATTGTAGCGCTGTGGATGTTCTTTGAAAGGATTCGAAAATACAAGATGTGGCTCAACCCACAGAAGTGTGCATTTGAAGTCACTGCCGAAAAAATACTTGGATTCATGATCACTCAACGAGGCATTGAAGTCGACCCTTTAAAAATTAAGACAATCTTGAAAATGCTTCCTCCAAAGACCGAATGAGAAGTCAGGGACTTTCTGGGTAAAATATAGTTCATCAGCCGATTCATCGCAAGACTGACTACTACCTGTGAGCCGCTCTTCCGTCTGTTGAAGAAATGAGTCAAATTTGAATGGGATCAGAAATGCCAAGATGCCTTCGATGCCGTGCGTCAGTACCTACAGAATCCACCTGTTCTAGTTTCTCCCGAACCTGATAGGCCACTGATTCTCTATTTGCCAGTGACTGACTCAACTATGGGATGTATGCTAGCACAAGAAGGTGAAACTGGAATCAGAAAGGCCGTTTATTAGCTAAGTAAGAAGATGACGAGATAAGAAATACGATACACACTACTGGAAAAGACGTGCTGGGCTTTGGTTCGGGGTTCCCGAAAATTAAGGCATTACATGCTATCCTTCACAGTGAATATCATCTCCCGAATGGACCCGTTGAAGTACCTGTTTGAAAAGCTAGCACTGACAGGAAGGTTGGCCCGATGGTTGCTATTATTATCAGAGTTTGATCTTCAATATGTCACCCGGAAGTCAGTCAAGGGTAGAGCAGTGGCAGAATTCCTGGCTAATCAACCAGTTGAGGGAGGTGAAGACTTAGAGTTCTAATTTCCTGATGAGCAGCTGATGAAAGTTGGGGATGACAAGTGGATTCTATATTTTAATGGCCCATCCAATCAGTATGGCTATGGAATAGGAGTCCTTCTTGTCACTCCCGACGAATCACATGTCCCCTTGTCGTTGAAACTTAATTTTGAAGTTACCAACAATCAGGCTGAATATGAAGCATGTTTAGCTGGATTGGAGGCAACCCTGGAACTAAGGGTAAGAAAGCTAGAAGTCATCGAAGATTCAGCATTGGTTGTTTCACAAGCAAGAGGAAAATGGAAGGTCAGATTAAATTTGATTCTCTATCATCAAGAATTGGAGAAACTGATACCATGCTTTGAATCGGTGATCTTTACCCATGTGCCAAGACTATAGAACAAGTTCGTCGACGCACTGGCCACCTTAGCATCCATGATTGACATACCACCTGGAGTTCGAATGAGGCCTTTGATAATTGAACAAAAGAGGAAGCCGGCATATGAGGTGACAGCCGCAATCGAGGATAGCATCGACGACCTTCTATGGTATTTTGACATTCAAAACTTCGTGGAGAAAGGAGAATATTCCAAGTTTGCCAGCAAAAAGGACAAAAGGGCAATATAAAGACTGTTTGCACAATTTGTTATTGGCGGTGCAAGACTATACAAGCGAGGACATTCTGCGGTCAACAAGCTGTGTGTCAACACTGAAGAAGGCTAAAAGCTAATGAAAGAGATACATGCAGGAGTTTGTGGGCCACACATGAGTAGAAACATGTTAGCCAAGAAGATCCTACGACAAGGGTACTTTTGGATGACAATGGAGACAGACTGTATACAGTTCATGCGAAGGTGCCATAAGTGTCAGATTCATGCAAACTTTATGCACGTTCCCCCATCTTAGCTATATAACCTGACATCACCATGGCCATTCTAAGTATGGGACATTGATGTGTTCGGCAAAGTAACACCGAATGCGTCAAATGGGCACGAGTTCATTCTAGTGGCCATTGACAATTTTACCAAGTGGGTGGAAGCAGCCTCTTACTCAGTATTGAAAGCCTCTCATGTTGCTAAGTTCATCAAGCAAAACATCATTTGCCGGTACGGGATTCCCCATGAGGTCATCTCGGATAATGGCTCACATTTCCAAGGAGAGGTCTTGGATCTCTTAGAAGAATACTGGATAGTGGCTCTCCACCATATCGGTCGCAGACTAATGGAGCAGTCGAGGCAACAAACAAAAACATCAAGAAAATCCTACAAAAGACGACCAACTCACAAAAGGATTGGTCGAAACATTTACCATTTGTACTTTGGGGATACAGAACGTCAATCAAAACTTCAATAGGAACTACGCCATACTCTTCAGTATACGGGATGGAAGCCATGCTTCCTATTGAGGTAGAAATCCCTTCACTAAGAGTAGTGGCCAAGGCCAGTATTTCAAAAGCAGAATGGCAGAGGAACCTAATGGAAGAGTTGCTCTTGTTTGATGAAAGAAGGCTGCAGGCTCTGTTTCATGTACAATGATACCAGAGGAGGATAGCTCGAGCGTTCAATAAAAAAGTCAAGACTCAGGATCTCAGAGAGGGAGATTTGGTTCTTAAGGAAATCATAGCTCCTATCTTTGAGCCGAGAGGCAAGTTCAAACCGAATTGGTCCGGACCGTTTCTTATCAAAACTATCATGACCGGTGGTGCAGTTATTATTATGGATTTAGATGGCAACGTGTTCTCCACTTTAGTAAACCTCGACCAACTCAAAAAGTACTATCCTTGAGGTAAAAGTAAAGATAAATTAAAAGCTCGCTGAGTTGAAAACTGAAAAGGTGACTCAGGCAAAAATTAGAGCAGCCCGCAAGGCTGAAAACCCGAAAGGACGACCTTGGCAAAAGTAAGGGCATCACAAAATGAAACTGTTAATACCCGAGAATAAACCAAGCCCGAATTACGTAAAGGCCTGATTCCACTTTCTTGGGATACGTAGGCATATTTTTTTAAGAAGTCTGGCCACATTCTTTGTTTTAACCACCTTCGAAATCTGAGTAACACCAATGCAAATTTATTTTTAAATTTTTGATAATAAAGCCATTTTAAAAAAACTTTGGATAAATTTGAACTATCTTAAACATAAAGCAGGAGTTTTCATTACTTTAATCAGAGTTACAAAGTTTTAAAAAAAAAGGAAGGGCATGCAAGTCCCAAATCAACAAAAAGAAAGTTATGAAATCTTTAAAACAAAGCAGGGGGCCTCAAATCCTCCTCCTATTTGCTGCTTGTTTTCCTTCTTCTTTATCTTTCTTCTTCCGATCCGGCGTCAGCCATGTCTTGTACTCAGCAGAAAGCTCAGGACATTGTAGCTCCTGCATCTCCATTTGTGCATGCTATGGCCAGGCATCCTGATACAATGCTAGAAATGGGGCCTGCAGTGCAGATGAAAACAGACGGCCTCGAATACTAAAAAAGATAATCTGACTGCGACCGAACTACTGCATGATCCGATGGGGGTAATAGAAAGAAGTCTGACGCAAACCAACCAGCAAGACCCCAGGATGGTCCATGGTAGTCAGAGTCATGGAAGAAATTCGCCACCAGGGGCACTACCAAGTAATATCTGGTCCAGTCAGAGAAGAAAGGTACTGTCGCTAAGTTGCATCGGTGTCGTATATCTGATAATAGGGATGGTACAGGAAAGCTGTAGCACTGTGTCTATCAGTAGGTGATTTTTGCACAAGGTTCACTTTCTTCATCGGCCAGATCTGTAGCAAAGGTTAGTAAAGCATTGTGGTGTGACAGAAAGATTGATGAAAAGAAAGGTTTTGAGCTTACCTGAAGAAGTAAGGGGCTGCCAGTAAAAGTAGTGGTCTCACCATGATGAACAGCATCTAGGCCCAGCAATGTCTTAACAAAGACAAGCGTTACAAAGTCCTTTCCCATCCACATCTGACCAGCAATGTCAACCAGGGCACAGCTAACTCGCCCGTCAGAGGGGACAAGAAGATACTGGGCAAGAAGGTAGAAACAAAGTGCGTAATGTCACCGCAGCTGAAAACCAAGGTCACTAAGGTCACCAGCAGGACGGAATCTATCAATGATCCAAGGTATGTCGAGACAGTCATCCTGTGTCAGAAGAGAGGCCTCCATCCTAGATAGACCACATAGCTATATCACTTGTTGACGGGTCGAAAGGAAGAAAGTAGGAACTACAACGGAGCTTCGCGGAGTCAGGTCTAAAATAGCAGCAAACTTCTCCACGGTGGGATATAGTTCTTCAAGGCCAAATTGAAAGAAGTGAGACTGCGGATCCCATAGTTGTGCAGCAGCTGATAGTAAAGGTCTGTTAATCTTCACGGTCCTCAGTGAGAAAAGGGTATTAAGGCCAAATGGGGCGAAGTTTAAACGCTTGATATGGGAGAATGCTTCAACCCATGAAGAAAGGGGACCAGCCATCTGAGAGAGAATAACAAAAAATGGGGCTTCTAGTGTTGTATTTATAAGGCATGAAAAGGCTGAAGATCAAAAAACCAAAAAAAGTACCATCATAGTGGCGACCGCCACCTTCGAGTAGGCAACCGCCAACTTAAAAGGGAACCATACAGTGACGTCATCCCTTTGACTAGGTGACTGCCATGTTGGAACTGGCGACCGCTATGTCAGTATTTATAGAAGTGGCGACCGCCATGTTAAAAGGTGGTGGGCATGTATCAGTTTGTGATTTTTGCACTCTATGTAATTTTTTATATTTGTATCATACATCCAAGACAGTTTTAGTAGTAAGTGAAAGAAAAGCCATACAACAGATAACCATGTGAAGCAAAGATGGTATGAAGGCCTGAAAATGTATCATGAAGGTGACAGAGTGTATCAAAATGTAACCTAGTGTAAACTGGGGCACCCAGGCCCATGGATCAAGTAAAAATATGAGAATATACCAAACTCGGGCACGTAGGCCCATAAAAAGTAAATGTATCTGAATGAAAATAAAAAGTAAATAGGGGGAAGTTTTCTCTCTCTTAGATATGCCTCGGACGGACCCAGCGGGAGGAATTACCGGCCTCGTCCGAGCTGACATTCTCGAAGAGTCGCTCGATGTCGTCACCATCACTGCCAGAGGAAGAAGACACGGCCCTGGAGCGACTCCAAGCAGAAGAGACGGATCCTCTGGAGCGAGCTCAAGAAGATGCCCGGGAACCACTACTTCAAGCTGGAGCAGGAACAGGAGGCCTAATCGGGGCCTGCGGCGGCACGATGCCGGTAGCTAGAACTGGAGGCTGTCAAAAGAGAAGTAAGACTTAGAACAAAATAATGACAGAAAAATTGAAAAGAAAGTGCAAACTACTTATAATAGCCACTCGCATGAAAGCAACGCCGGCTACTTGCATTGAGGCATCTATCTACTGAACTAGAGCCCTCAGGCCGGTGACCATCAGTATAGTACGGTCAAGCCAAGCCTGGTCAATTTGCAGAGAATAAAAGAGAACAGTTTAAGAAAACCAGACGAATAAAAAGAGTAAGTAAAAAGAGTAAGTAACTGAAGGAAAGGTGAAAGACAAACTTGGCCGATGTTAGCTCTGAACTCCGGTGCTGGTGGAACAGGGACCGGTAGAGGAAATGGGAAGCCGTATGCTATGGTCTGGACATCCCATGGGATCTCTGGGTCCCTCATCCCACCAGCAGCATCACCAGCAGCAGCAGCTCCAGCAACACCGGCATCGACATCCTCCTATACTTGCCTCCTCCTACCACCAGCTGGGCCAGGTCCGAGCGGTCTTAGCAAGTGCACCGGGGCCCAAGCTGTATAGTCACCCTCCTCTACCAGTAGCTTCGAGGCCGGAGTCCCCACCAGCTCCAAGAGTAGATCGACCCGGCCTAGATGATCGGTCAGGCGTATACAGGCTGGAGGAACCACAGGTATACGAAAGTGATCCAGGCCGAGTGACTGGCCGACCACTCGCTCTCCTAGATAATACTCCCTACCGAATGGACCCTCCAGCAGGATCTGCCTCGAGGTGAGGTCACGGCTGCGCATCAGATCTGTGCCAGCCCGATCCTTTACTCCCCTCCAAACATCTCAATGAATTTGCAACAGCTAAAAGTACGGTACAATGTAATAAAAAGTGAGCTGTAAATACAGTAGAGTATGACAGCCAGTGAATAGTGATCAGTGTGCAGAACAAAGAACAGCGCAGTGAGCAGTATAATGCAGAGAGCAGTAAACGGTAAATAAAGATACCTGGTCAGGGGTCAACCGGTCCAGCGAGACCTAAAAGCGGTCTATGTCCTTCCCTCTAGCCTTCTTCCCCTTTAGCCCACGGGACCACTAGGCTACCCGGGGAATGACTAAAGGGTCTACAGAGGAGATCGCCGGGACATGAAGCCCGAGGAACTCATAGGTCCACAACTGTGAAGAAGAAGATGTCAGCAAGCAGATAATAACAGATAACAAAAATGAATGGAGAACCGCAGAAACTAAATCATACCTCTCAGACCCTCTAGTATCCCCTAATGCTGAGCTCCTGGGAGAACCGGGTCAGTGTCCGCATGAAGCCACAGAGTGTAGCGAGAGCAGCTCCTCCCCAGTCAAATGAAGCAACCCGGTCCAGACGAGCCAGGGCGCCGAGGTAGTGTAAATGAACGGTGTTCTCCTTGTTCGAGAATAAGGAGGTACCGAACATATACATCAGAAACCCCCGGGCAACCCACTCGAAGTGGCGGGACTCGGTGCAGCGAAAGTGTCTAAAACGCTCAAAAAACCAGGTGTATCGCACCCAGTCTCTATCCATCTGTGCCGGAATGGCCCTAAGGAAGTACATAAGCGCATTAGCAGAGCGGGTGATGGTCGAATCAAACGGGATGGGAGCTCCTCCAACCCAAATGCTAGTAATGAGAGCGAAGTCGAGTGGCATCAAGGTGGCCTCAAAAGTGGCAAAATGAATGGTATTGGTGGTATTCCACCACCGTTCTGTCAGGGCCGTCAGCCAGACCCGATCATTGCTCGTCCTATCCAACAGGGGCATGAATCGAGCAAAATCGGAGGCATAAACGTAGGCCCGACTGGGAACAGGGAGGGCATCATACCACTCCAATACCTCCTCAGAGGCAGAACCTCTGAACCCACGGACATAGTGACCAGCCTAAAAAGAGAAGACAAACAGAGAATATATAAAGAGCAGATTAAACAAGTGAAGTGTAGAAAAATACTTGAAAGCAATAAAAATTCTTGGTTTGTGTGTAAGTGACGACCCTTCAGTTCTTTTAAACCCTAGAAAACTAGGCACCCTAAATCTTTCGAACCCTAGGTTCATGTATAACTGATGATCCTTCGGTTCTTTCAAACCCTAAAAAACTAGGCACCCTAACCCTAGGTTCGTGTATAAGTGAGGACCATTCGGTTCTTTTAAGCCCTAGAAAACTAGGGACCCTAACCCTAGGTTCGTGTGTAAGTGACGACCCCTTCGGTTCTTTCAAGCCCTAGAAAACTAGGCACCCTAAATCCTGGTAAACCAGGCAAATCTTTCTAACCCTAGGTTCGTGTGTAAGTGACGACCCTTCGGTTCTTTGAAGCTCTAAAAAACTAGGCACCCTAAATCTTCCTAACCCAAGGTTCGTGTGTAAGTGACGATCCTTCGGTTCTTTCAAGCCCTAGAAAACTAAGCACCCTAACCCTAAGTTCGTGTGTAAGTGACGACCCTTTGGTTCTTTTAAGCCCTAGAAAATTAGGCACCTTAAACCCTGGAAAACCAGAAAAATCTTCCTAACCCTAGGTGCTTGTGTAAGTGACGACCCTTCGGTTCTTTTAAGCCCTAGAAAACTAGGCACCCTAAATCTTCCTAACCCTAGGTTCGTGTGTAAGTGACGATCCTTCGGTCATTTCAAGCCCTAGAAAACTAGGCACCCTAACCCTAGGTTCGTGTGTAAGTGACGACCCTTCAGTTCTTTTAAGCCCTAGAAAACTAGGCACCCTAACCCTAGGTTTGTGTGTAAGGTTCTTTCAAGCCCTAGAAAACTAGGCACCCTAAGTCCTGATAAATCGGGAAAATCTTCCTAACCCTAGGTTCGTGTGTAAGTGACGACCCTTCGATTCTTTCAAGTCCTAAAAAATTAGGCGCCCTAAATCTTCCTAACCCTAGGTTCGTGTGTAAGTGACGATCCTTCGGTTCTTTCAAGCCCTAGAAAACTAAGCATCATAACCCTAGGTTCGTGTGTAAGTGACGACCCCCCTTCGATTCTTTTAAGCCTTAGAAAACTAGGCACCCTAAGCCTTGGTAAACCAGGAAAATTTTTCTAACCCTAGATTCGTGTGTACATGACGACCCTTCGGTTCTTTTAAGCCCTAAAAAATTAGGCACCTTAAATATTCCTAACCCTAGGTTCGTGTGTAAGTGACGATCCTTTGGTTCTTTCAAACCCTAGAAAACTAGGCACCCCAACCCTAGGTTCGTGTGTAAGTGACGACCCTTATGTTCTTTCAAACCCTATAAAATTAGGCACCCTAACCCTAGGTTCGTGTGTAAGTGACGACCCTTCGATTCTTTTAAGCCCTAGAAAACTAGGCACCCTAAGCCCTGGTAAACTAGGTAAATCTTCCTAACCCTTGATTTGTGTGTAAGTGGCAACCGTTCAGTTCTTTCAAACCCTAAAAAACTAGACACCCTAACCCTAGGTTCGTGTGTAAGGGACGACCCTTCGATTTTTTTCAGCCCTAAAAAACTAGGCACCTTAAGCCCTGGTACGCCAGGCAAGTCTTCCTAACCCTAGGTTCGTGTGTAAGTGACGATCTTTTGATTTTTGCACGTCCTAGTAAAAGACTAAGAACCCTAAGTCCTAGTACGCCAGGCAAATATCTATCATTTTATGTTAATGTTCTTCCAAAAAATAATAATAAATAAACAAAATAATAATAATAATAAATAATAATAAAAAATCTTTGTGTTTTGCCTCTTTTACCTCAACTTTCTAGAATTTTTTCTAAAGATTTTTCTTAATTTTCTAGGAAAAGTTTTCCTTAGATTCTTGAAAATCCCCCTGGTTTTCTAAAAATTTCTAATGATTTTCTAAATTTTTTTTAGAACTTTCTAAAGATTTTCTAAAAATTTTCCTCAATTTCTAAAATTTTTTTTCTTAATTTTCTAAATATTTTTCAAAATTTTCTAGGATTTTCTAAAATTTTCTAAATTTTTAGGACTTTTGAAAAATTTCCTTGATTTTCTCTTAAAAATGGCCCATAAATTTTAAGATTTTCGACAAAATTGCTTTTAATTTTCTAAGATAAAAAAAAATTAGTCTTCATGCCCCTAAAATAAAAACAAAATTTCCCCCCTTAATTTTTTATGTTTTTCCTAAAAAATAATAAAAAAGATTTTTAAGCCTTTTATTTTGTGGTTTTTATTAAAGTAATTGCCATTTTTTTCATTTGTTTGTTCAAATCCTAGTGGCCCTACTGTTTTAATCGCCATTGCATAGGTACCTAAGCTAAGTCCAAGATCTCAAGCATTCATCAACATTCATCATCATATCAAATCACATCATCATGTCATATGGGAGATCCTAGGCATGCATCTATATTTGATATATTGTGCTTTGGTATTAAAACAGTAAGGATAGGGTATATACGAACGTCGCTGGTGAGAAATACGCTGATCAGGCTCCCGCAGAAGAACATCGGCAGCAACAACATCGGGGGGAGGCTCGTAGCGTCTCATATCGGAGCGTATGTGTGCGGGTCAAAGGGTACTGGATGGCCCTCCCTAGCATTAGGATCTAAGAAATTGGCTATCTCGGCCTCAGCAGCAGCGTCAGCAGCTGCCAGTGTCTCAGCAGCTGCCCGTGCCTCCTCCCCTACACGGTGGGAGGTACACTCCACCTCGAGCACGAGAGCATCCATTGCAGCAGTGGCCGCGTGATAGTGACCCCACTGGCAGGAAGACTAGTAGTGGTACCTATCACGCCCCAAAATCCGGGGTCACATGAAAATCCACCGAACACCGATTTTATTAAAATAAAGTTTTATAACATCAAAATCACCTGTTGAAATCAGAGGAAAATCCAAAAGAAAAGATGCATCTCTCATAAAGAAAAACATACAGTTCCAACATGCATACAATATATAGCCTTATGGCGTACAAAAACTACCTTCAGGAACAGGCATACCAAAAAGGAAAACTATAAAAGTATTTCGCATCCGCGGGCACCATCAAAGCTACTTCTCATCCACATCATCACCTGAAAATGGTTTTACAGAAAATCTCACCCGTGAGCCGAAGCTCAATAGAAACAAACTATAAAACTGTAAAGTAGGCAAGATATGCAATCATATAGTGGGAGCTAACTCAATCACAAACAAAACCAAAAGGTTTTTCATCCAAAAACCCACAAGTTTTCCCATCAGGCCAACACAAGCCTCCCAAAATGGTTTTACTAACATAAAATCTTATTTTCATTCTTAAAACCATGTATTGCAAAATAATGCAAATAAACCACCACAGTTAAGGAAGAACAGTAACCCAAAACATTGTTCCCTCACGGAATGTACCATCGTGGAAAATGAAGAATATAATCTTATGTAGCGACTCCATCACAAGGGGATAGAGGAACAACTATAAACTCCTACCCATTACTTAGTTCCAGCATCATTCAAGACCTGCTAGGTAATGACAAGTTCTATACGGAGCACCATAACGAACCACTTAATTTACGGGCGACAACATGAGAGAACTAAGCACCCAACTGTCTCAATTTATGGGGACTAACCCGAAGGACCTGAGTACCTACGCTGCGCACGTTTTCGGACTTACACCAAGGGCAACTTGTGCCAAATAAGGAACCGCCTTCATCTTCTCTACCTCATCAGGTGTCTTAGGACACTGATTCTTGGATAGAGTGATTCCATACCTGAAAGGAAAAAATCCTTTCTTGGAATCCTGCATGCTAAAATGAGCAAGGATATCATCGATATATTTTACTTGTAATAAGCCCAACATCTTTTGTTTTCGATCTCGCATAAGTTTGATCCCAAGGATGTGACTGGTTTCTCCTAAGTCCTTCATACTAAACTGCCCAAATAACTATACTTTAACCATAGATAATGCCCCCACATCGTTTCTGATGAGCAAGATATCGTCTACATAAAGTATTAAGAAGATCACCACGCTTTCGTCATGCTTCTTGTACACACAGGACTCATCTGGACTGTAATCAAAATCATATGATTTTATAGCTTGATCAAACTGAGTGTTCTAAGACCTCGATGCCTACTTAAGTCTATAAATAGATCTCTTAAGCTTGAACAACATGTGCTCCTGGCCCTTTGCAATGAATTTGTCTTGTTGTATCATATAGATACACTCGTCAAGACTTCCGTTAAGAAAAGCTGTCTTGACGTCCATTTACCAGATTTTGTAATCAAAATGTGCGGCAATAGATAAGAGAATCATGATAGAGTTAAGCATGGCTACCGGAGAAAAAGTTTCCTCATAGTCGATCCCTTCTTTCTGAGTGAATCCTTTAGCAACATGCCTAGCTTTGAAGGCTTCAACCTTCTCGTCTACTCCTCTCTTCCTCTTATAGATCCACTTGCATCCAATGGGTTTTATCCCTTCGGGTGGTTTTACAAGTTCTTAGACTTGATTGGAATACATAGATTCTATCTCTGAATTCATAGCCCTTTTACCAAATATCTGCATCTTTGTCTTGTAGTGCTTCATTGTAGTTACAGGGCTCGGTATCTAGTTCTGTCGGGATCCTGTCAAAAGGCTCTCCCAAGAACATATACTGATCAGGTTGATGAACAACCCTCCCACTACGACGAGACATTACCAGTGTCTGTGTACTAGCAGTAACAGGCTGCGCATAATCTGAACTCTGTGCATCAGCACCCTGTTCTTGATTTGCATCTATTCCGATATTCCTCCCACTACGACGAGGTAATGGAATATCAGTGACTTGTGATTTCTCTTCCGTTCTACTGGCATTTCCTCTAAGTTCTTCCAGAATAACTTTGCTATTGGGCCTGTGGTCCATAATATAATCCTCTTTCAATAATCGGGCATTGGTGCTAACAATGACCTTCTGATCCTTAGGATTATAAAACAGACCACTCTTCGTTCGCTTGGGATACCCCACAAAGAAACAGACTTCTGTCATCGGTTCCAACTTACCCACGTTCCCTTTCAGCACATGTGCTGGACACTCCCAAATCTGAATGTGTTTCAGACTAGGCTTACGCCCGGTCCACAATTCTATGGGAGTAGAAGGTAATAACTTAGAAGGTACCATGTTCAGAATGTAAGCTGATGTCTCTAAAGCGAGTCCCCAAAACGAATGTGGTAAACCTGAATAACTCATCATCGACCTTACCATCTTCATAAGAGTTCTATTCCTTCTTTCTACTACAACATTCTGCTGAGGAGTGCCAGGTGCAGTCAACTAGAATGTAATCCCTTCTGATGATAAGTAGTCCTTAAACTCTCCAAAGAGGTATTCCCCACCACGGTCGGATCGTAATAATTTGATACTTTTACCCAGTCGCTTCTCCGCCTCTGCCTTGAATTCTTTGAATTTCTCAAAGCATTTAGACTTACGGTGCAACAGGTAAATGTATCCATACCTTGAGTAGTCATCAATGAAACTGACAAAGTACTCAAAGCCAC